>KQ987759.1:128730-168675 GCA_001598015.1 Dorcoceras hygrometricum
GGACCTGGGTCCAATCCTAGGTGAAATACAATATGCAATGCAATCCTATTACATTTGCTTCCGGTTTTACAGATCTTCGGTCTTCAATATCTTTGATCGTCATCGGGCCCACCATCTTCAAAAGTCCTCCCACTAAGTCTAGTAATTTACAATAAATTTCCATGACACATAAGGGATACATTTTAAGGGGTGGGAACGGGCCACAAATAGACCCACTTTAAATATGATAATCAATGATATTAAATACAACCGAAATAGCAAAACCTAAAGCATACACCTAACACATTGGGGCATGGCTCTCGATCCCCGCCCACGGCGGCGGCCGGCCGCTGCTCCAAAGTTTTTTTTTATTTTTCAATCTGAAATTCGAGAATAGATACAATTATGGCAACAATTGTATTGAAGGATCTGAACCTTGGCTCTGATACCACTGTTGGGGAACCTTGGCGGATCCGGATCCCGTCTACCGACGGCGCAGCGGAAGTTTAAAATTAGCGCCGGGAAACGTTCAATACAATAAAACAATTCAACAAACCATTCGCAGCGGAAGTTTAAAATTAGCGCCGGGAAACGTTCAATACAATAAAACAATTCAACAAACCATTCATAGGGGGTTCTTTGATTGTTACCTTGCTGGCGTCTAGGCGCCTGGCTCCGATCAGTTTCACGAGGAAACCGGCACTTCACTGTAGGCGGCGGTAGATTACGTCTAATCAAGTCCACGACCGGATTTGATCTTCCTCCGATCAGCATGCACTAGAAGGCTGATGGATTTTATCACGAACGGAATCACCTCGTCGCACGGATCAGAACAAGTCCAATCGTGCGAAGATCGGACGACGCCGGGCGGCGGGCGGCGGCGTGAGGCGAGGTGAGATGAGGGAGAGGGAGGCGGCTATGTGAGCTAGGGTTTGTTATGATGCATGTCATGTGCAACCCTAGGTTCAACACTATGTATAGGTGTGATGGGCTTGAACCGGCCCATTGGACCTGGGGCGGGCCCAGTCCAACTATGAACATTCGATTCATCTGCATCACCGTGGTTTCATCATAATTCCGATCGACGATCAGATCGGACCGATCGACTCAGTTTTATATTATTATGCGAAAACAATTTTTCAGATTACTTAGTCCAAAATGACAGTTTTTCCCTTTAACAGCGGGAAATCGCAATTTGACCCCTGTTGACTTTTAGGAAGTCGCACTCCCTAAAATTCTCCTCATATGCTCAACACATTGAGCTCAGTTTCCGTGCGGGAATCACGAATCCAGTACTTGTGTGACCCTCAATGGTTCAGGGATACAGCCAGTCGTGGGCCCGCAACCATTGCGGCTCCAAAATCATAATTTTGGACTTGCCCAACGGATCATGGTAAAGCGCCTAGCAACATCGCGCCATGATTCCCTAGGTATCACTGATAGTTCCTGCAAGAACCAGTTGGTAGTGGTTAGCGTACAGACGGTCCTTTCAATACATATATCCCGATCAGATAAACGACCATTGGTAAATCGAGAGTCGCTAGAGATCCGATAGCTATGCATACATCTTGGAGATCGAATAGTGACATCGCGAGTGTAACTAGGTAAACCCATTTACCTAAAACACTTCTAGTACTCTGGCCAGAGATTTATACACTATTATCCCCTCAGATAGCATAGGATATCCACGCATGTAAGCGAGCGGTGAATCCTCGACAACGAAGCATCGACTCCTACATGCATCGGGACCTCACCCAATCCCGCCGCCTAATGACCCCAAGTGAGTCGGCAAACGGGTCAAAGTGAGATGCCTATCATGTAGAGTCTCAATGACGTTTCGAGTCGTGAGGACTAATCAGTACAACCAAGACCTCGGACTTTACCACTCGACAAACGGTAACCACTTGGAAAGTCCGAACGAGGGTAGTTCGATAGATCACCAGGTCACTATCTATCTGCATGCTCAGAACATCAAAATGTTCCCTACCAATGAAACATGGTACTTCGCATCGCAGATACTAGTCTCAAGCTCGGGCGGACTTATCCTCATTTTGACGGCCCAATCGACTAGGAACTAATTCAGAATACACAGTGACTATTAGATGTGTTTCATGATAGCCGTCATACCCACTATCACATCTAACATACACTATGGTGCATTCTAGGTCTTTATCCAACACAATTGTTAACATTATATAAACATAATGAAGATAAAGAATGCCATAAACGAATGCGAATATCATATATAAAGACTGTCATATAACAAGAGTCTATAAACCCACACGCCACATGTTGGCTAGTTGGGCATCTACTCTAACACAGCAGCCACGAGAACTCCTAGCAATCAACCAAAGAAACACAGACCGCGATCTGGTTCGCAATACAACTATCTCAGCACTAAGCTGGTTGTGCTAATCAAGTACTTCTACACTCTCTGTTTATGATTTATGAATGAAGTTCGATACTACAGAGTGTGTGACTAGAAGAATGTGTGACACTAGAATTGAATAAAGCTATTCGTGCGTGTGTCACTTGTTGTGAGCTGGTTCAAGACGAACTCTTCTTTTGCTTGTAAGGGCTGTTTTGCTCGTGTGTTCAATGATCTCGTTATCTCTCGTATGATTTGTCACCCCTTCACAGCTGCTCTTCTCTTCTATATATACCTTTTGGATACAACGGTAATAAATGTAGCCATTAGACACATTGAGTGTATCCAAATTGAATTACATGCGGCGTCTTAAATGTATGTACGATGAAAGTACATCTTCATTAAATGCATTGCCCTTCTTAGCAACTCTGCGCCGTCTTCAGTTTATACCGTATCTCTGCGTCTCTAGTATTATCTTAAAGTAGTTTCAACGACTACTTATCAGTGCAGAGATGTCAAATTTCACAAATCAGACTGTACGAGACTTCAAACATTCCAAAAATTCAATTTGCTAAGTTACTTCTAACTTATCTGGTCTCCCGATCTGGTTTCTGAATATCGAGATGCTTTTATATATCAGGTTCTCAGCTTGATCAAAACCATACTACTCTTGTACTGATTCGGACATTAAACCTTGTATACTCATATCCTCAGTTCTATACCACTTGTAAGATTACTCTGCTTCAAACTGGTTCTCTTAACTGGTCTTCTAGCTGGTTTGTTATTCCACTCATCACTCCAGCTAGTCTGTTATCTACGATCTGTTCTCACAGCTGTGAATCACTGTTTTCCTGCTCTTTAATTTAGTGATCTTTGCTCTTCGAATTTTCTCAAATAAACTGCCCTTATCCAGTTAAGCATCTTTGAACTGGTATCTGTATTACTTAGTAGCCAGTTGGTTTGTCCTAAACCAGCACATCTCAATGTCCTTAGCTGGTTTGAACTTAAACAGCTTGACCAATTTACCTTTTGCCCTCAACCAGCGTACCTGAATGCGCTGAGCTGGTTTTCCTTGACCAGCTTGACTCTTCTCCGATCTGGTTTCTACGTCCAAAGTAGTAAGCTTCGTCCAGATCTGGTCACTTTAGTCTGATTGATATCTTTTATTTTCCATCTCCGTTTATTTTTCATTACCAAAACTTCTGAAATTTATCCTAACAATTTCCCCTTTTGGTGATGAAAAAACTTTGGTCGTAAAAGAGATTTTTTTATAGACCGTTAACCAATTAAAAAAAAATCAGCTATAAACAACTTAGTCATATACACTTAGTCCTATACAAAAATTACTAAGACCGTCCTCACTTCAAAAACATCGACTCCTCTTATAGTTGCTGCTACCTTCACCACTTATATAGCTCGGGTTCGGTCCTTTACCTCTTGTACTATCAGGACCTTGCCCTTGTCTACCTGATCCTTCACCCGGTCTACTACCAATTTGCCCACTTTCACCCTTTTTGGCATCACCAAGTTCTTTGAGATGGTTAACCAATTCGGCAAGCTGTAATTTGACATAATCAAGATCACTGGCCAGCTGAATATGATGCTCGGTAAAATGATGAATAACGCTGGTTTCTAATGATGTCTGGGAAGACTTAACATTTCCAGCCACCGTATCCACCTTATCATAGCGAGCGCGCTTGTAGGCACCAAAGTCATGCTTCATAAAAGTCTGAACATTCAACAACTGTTCAACTCTGGAATCTAGAGACCCAAGTTTAGAATCTATGGATCGTACTTTTGAATCCACAGGAAACTTCCTTGAATCCATAGACAATATCCTTGAGTCCAGTGAAGAAATAACCTTTTCTATCTCTTCGAGCTTAGAACTAGTATTAGGACTTGCTGGGGTACTGGATACAAAGACCTGCTGTGAACCAGTATGGGAAGAATCGGTGTCCTCTTCAAAAGATATGCGGGTATTCTCTTTGCTATTTGCAGTATGTACAACCATCTGGAGGTTAGATGGACTTGGTTCCAGATGGAGAGTAGAGCTCAAAGTAATACTAGGATCGGTATTGGAAAAATGGCCAAAAGAACTTGAATCCGAGGGGCTTGTACTAAATTTAGGTTCGTCGCCTTCTGCAGGAGCCGGTTGCTCCGTTGTTTGTTGTCCAGCCGGAGAGTCCAACTGTTATTTCGTTGTATCCTCTACCTGCTCAACCATCTGATAACGACCTCAACATTTTCATCGACATGTTTTTCTTGCTGAGCTGAGTCTCTTGCCTCTGCTTGCTCCTGTTCATCCTGAGTGGAGAATTCAATAGCAAGAGTCTGTGTTGGTGCTGATTGAGTTGATGCTGCTCCTGTAGACAAACCTTTTTGCACTTCAGACTAGGTAATTTGAGGAGTGGCTATGTTGGCACATCTCCTGTAAACAAAGCTTCCGGAGCTACAATTGGTAATCCAGCTAGCACACGCTGATCCCTATGTTGCCTTGTGATTTCTTTGAGTTCCTTGCTGAGAAATCGAATGCACAGATAATCATAGTTCACAGAAGGTACATCTAGTTTGAAGTTTGCCATATGCTCATCTACCAGCTTCTGGACTTCCGTCTCATACAGCTCGTACATCAACATCGACCTTCACTGCAGCAATTCAGCCACTTGCTTTGTCTCAGCTAGCAATTGAAATTGGTCTTCAATTTTGGTCAGTTCCTCCAAAGAGGAATATCTCTGAGTCTTACCGCAGTGTGGAAGTGCATCCATTCATCAAAAGCAGCCATAGTATTGGATACATCTTCCCATGCGGTGTTGAGCACTAATTGACAGTGCTCCTCGACTGGGTTAGGCCTGGGAACGACTTCCAGCATCCCTTTGCCTTTTGCCGCTGGATCAATCTTTGGCAAAAATTGTGTTGCCCAGTTGATCACCGGATCTCTGTGGGTTCAAAGACACCTTGCCCAGTATATGTTATTGTCTGCTGAGCCGGTTGCTCAGGACCAGACCGCACCACAATAGCTCTTTCATCGGTAGCTGTCTCTTTATCAGTTTGGTTACTACTCTCATCCTGCTCAATTTGTTCATCCTTATCCACCCAGTCCTCCATATTTGTAGTTTCTCCTTAATGACCAGCGAGACCATCCGCAGTATATTTTTCTTGCTTTCTATGAGCAACATTTGACACATTTTCATCGGGACCTTCTTGGTCCGTTCGGGTGTCACACCCCAGATTCGCTTGTTGCCTATAATCGTTATGATCATCACCAACAACATGTTCATATTGTTCTGTCTGAGCCATCATCAATGTATGTTTCACCAGTGCATGTGTTCGTGTCGACTTCGGGTCCACCAGCTGTGGAAACCCTTTCATCTCCAGCTGGTATGATCAGGATGGGATTGGGTTGAGACTCTGTGTGATCATCAACAGTGGACGACACCTTCTTGGTTCTTTTTATCCGATGTTTCTTCACAAAGTTCTTAATCGGAAGAGATACAGTAGACTCTGAGTCCGATGACTCAACCACCTGCTTGCGCTTGGTACCACCTCTTTTCTTTTGCTCACCCCGCTAGAGCGAATACAAGTCTGAGTTGGTTTGAGACAAGGATTTCACTGGAGCTGCTTTGCTCCCATCCTCCACGGTTTCTTCCTTCTTCTTGTTACTCACTGCCTTCTTCTTCTCTACAACCCTCGTTTATTGTCCCACTAGCTGGGCTATCTGCGACTCACCACCCTCAGTATTACTTGCAGTATCCTCAGTTTATTTGCTGGACTCACCAGCCGGAATCACTTTCAGATTTTTCTTAACATAAGTCACCACGGATATTCTAGTTAGGACTTTCTGTGGGTGCAGCTTGACTGATTCTCCCAAATCAGCCTTGATCAGATTTTCCAACAGAACACTAATTTTCACAGCATAACCTTGTGACTGTCTAGTAGGATTGTTCACCATAGCAAGTAAAGTATTGAAAAGAATCTGTGCCCAGTTTACCTTTAAACCGGCAGAAATGACTACCATCAGGTCAAAATTCTCGCTGGTGACCACATCAAAGGAAACAGCCTTCGCACACAGCTCTTTCGCTACAATATCGTGCAACCGGCGAAACTCCATCTTCATTTCCTTCTTTTTACTAGGTGCAGAACGGCACATCGGAACCAGAGAATCGTCCTCTCATTTCAATCATTGTTTCCTTCGGAATATCCAAAAATCCAACCATTCCCTTGGTTGGCAACCCAAAAGTTTCAGCAAAAATTTCTTTCGACAGTGCCAATTTCCTATTGGCGATAGAACTTAAAATCGTTCCAGCTATTACTTTCGCGTTAGCGAAGAAATTAACCACAACTGCCTCATAAACAGAACTTGATGCTACCAAAAACCCTTCCAACCCTGTGTCCACCAGGGACTTGAACATACTGACCATCCCAGTGTGCTCCATAGCAAACACATATTCAAACTCAACCTGCAAAGCATTAACGGATAAAAGGGCGGCCATTTCTGATAATATGGGTTTGGGAATATGGAATGAGTGAAAAATTGCACTAAGAATGTAGTAGATTTAGTTGCAAGAAAGAAAGATTATGTGAAAGTTTTTGAAAGCATACTGTAAAAAGTAAAGTAAACAGTTTATGTACAATCGTGGAGAGAGAAGGTTTTGTTGGACACGTGTCATCATCATATTAAAAGACATTTGAAATTCCAGAAAGATGATCGTCCGATTTAAAAATGTTTTAGAAGTAACCCAATCTTGACCGGTCGATTTCATTTACCAGCACAAGAACAAATAAATCAAACACCATGATAACATCACGCTGTAAATGTCTCAAGCTGGACCAGATCGGCACGGTAGTAACCAACTTGAAGACAACTAGCGGACCGTTTAGTTATCTGTTTGAATCATATTGTTCCCCCTGAATTTATGCATGCAAGACACAATTATGACATATCCAGGAGACCTAAGATGTTTATAAAGTAAGAAAACTTAGCGTCCGGCAGAGGCTTGGTGAAGATATCAGCTACTTGCTGATCCGTTGGCACATGCTCCACCCGAACGTCTTTTTTAAGTACGTGGTCTCTAATGAAATGATGGCGTATGTTGATGTGCTTGGTTTTGGAATACAGTACATGGTTTGAGTGATCGTGATCGCACTAGTGTTGTCACAGAAGATGGGTGCTTCCTGTGCATCAACGCCATAGTCATGGAGCTTGTTGAATCTATAGCATTTGAGCGCAATAGCTTCCAGCTGCTAGGTACTCTGCCTCAGCGGTGGATGTGGCTATCGATGTCTGTTTCTTGCTAAACCACGATATTAATCTATCACCCAGAAATTGACAAGTCCCACTGGTGCTTCGCCGATCAATCTTACATCCTGCATAGTCCGCATCACTATAGCCAATTAAATTTAAATTTGAGTCTTTGGGATACCAAAGACCCACGTTCTACGTTCCTTTAAAATATTTAAGAATATGCTTAACAGCCATTATGACTGTTTTGGATTGGCTTGAAACCTGGCACACATACAGACCAAGAACATGATATCTGGTCTGCTTGTTGTGAGGTATAAAAGCGAACCAATTACCCCACGATACATGATTACCTCAACGGCAGTTCCAGCTTTGTCTTTTTCCAGCTTGATGGATGCACTCATAGGAGTGGCAGCTGTTGAGCATTTTTCCATATCAAACTCTTGAGAAGTTCTTTGGGATTGGCTTGAAACCTGGCACACATACAGACCAAGAACATGATATCTGGTCTGCTTGTTGTGAGGTATAAAAGCGAACCAATTACCCCACGATACATGATTACCTCAACGGCAGTTCCAGCTTTGTCTTTTTCCAGCTTGATGGATGCACTCATAGGAGTGGCAGCTGTTGAGCATTTTTCCATATCAAACTCTTGAGAAGTTCTTTGGTGTACTTTGCTTGATTGATGAATATTCCATCCTCAATCTACTTTACTTGTAATCCGAGGAAAAACGTCAGCTCCCCCATCAATGCTCATCTCGAATTTATCCTGCATAAGCTTGGAAAATTTGTCGCAAAGCTTGGAATTAGTAGAACCAAAGATAATATCATCAGCATAAATCTGTACGAGCAAGACGTGATTGTTTTTCACAAATTTAAAGAGTGTCTTGTCGACAAATCCAATAACAGTCATGGTCAATAAGAAATTTGGACAGAGTATCATACCAAGCCCTTGGATCTTGTTTCAGACCATACAACGCTTTATCAAGCTTGTACACATACTTTGGTTTGGTATGATCTATGAAGCCAGGAGGTTGTGTAACACACACTTCCTCGTTCAAGATGCTATTTAAGAACGCAATTTTGACATACATCTGATAAACTTTGAAATCTTGAATGATGCATATGCAAGAAAGATTCTGATGGCCTCAAGTCTAGCTAACGGTGCGAAGGATTCTTCAAAGTCTATGCCTTCTTCTTGCCTATATCCTTGCGCTATCAGCCCAGCCTTATGTTGAACTACATTTCCATTTTCATCTAACTTATTTCTAAAGACCCATTTAGTTCCTATAATGTTTTTGATCATCAGGTCTAAGGAACACTTTAATACGTTTGAATTGATTTAATTTCTCTTGCATAGCGTCTATCCAGCTTGGGTCAGCTAAGGCTTCTTCTACATTCTTGGGTTCAATGTGTGATATGAAAGTATAATTAAAGTATTTGTTTATCATCTGGCCTCATTTCCTAATAGGTGCAGTAGGATTACTGATGACCAGCTCGAGTGGATGATTTTTATTCCACCGAAGATCTGGTTCTTGTGAGGTAGATGGTTCGTGTTGTTCCCGCTAACGGTGCGAAGGATTCTTCAAAGTCTATGCCTTCTTCTTGCCTATATCCTTGCGCTATCAGCCCAGCCTTATGTTGAACTACATTTCCATTTTCATCTAACTTATTTCTAAAGACCCATTTAGTGCTTATAATGTTTTGATCATCAGGTCTAGGAACTAGATGCCATACTTTACTACGTTCAAATTGATTGAGTTCCTCTTGCATAGCGTCTATCCAGCTTGGGTTAGCTAAGGCTTCCTATACTTGCTTAGGTTCAATGTGTGATATGAAAGCAGAATTAAAGTATTCGTTTATCATCTGACCTCATGTCCTAACAGGTGCAGTAGGGTTACCAATAACCAGCTCGGGTGGATGATTTTTATTCCACCGAAGACCTGGTGTATATGATGTAGAAGGTTCGTGTTGTTCCCCCTGCGTCCCAGCTGGATTGTCTTGATTACCACTTGTTGAATTGCCGCCAGTTCTGTTAGGCTCATCAGTATGTGTAGGTTCTCCACTAGCTTGATCGCAATCCGTGCCGGCTTGCTCAATAGCTTGAATATCGGCGTTGGTAATTGGTATGTCCAGTGTGTGCTTGTCATTCTCTTGACATACATTTTGTGCCTCTTCATCATGTGATTCATCAAGATTGGTAGACTCCAGACGAGTGCATAGATCATTTAACGTTTACGCTAAGGTTGATCTGAAGCTGGTTTCATCGAACACCACATGTGCTGATTTTTCAACTGTAAGCGTCCTGTTGTTAAACACTCTGTATGCTCGACTGATAGCTGAATATCCCAGAAATATACTTGTATCAGATTTTACATCAAAGGCTCTTAAGTATGTTTTTCCATCTATGTGAATGAAGCATCTGCATCCAAACACCCTAAAATACGAGATATCAGGTTTCTTGTAATTTCAGATCTCATATGGAGTAACTCCATGTCGCTTGTTTATCATCGATCTATTTTGAGTGTAGCAAGTTGTATTGACTGCTTCTGCCCAAAATTTGTTTGAAATGCCAGATTCAGCAATCATAGTTGTAGCAGCTTCTTTTAAAGTACGGGTTCGACACTCAGCCAACCCGTTTTGCTGAGGTGTTCTAACTGCAGACAACTCATATTTGATTCCAATGTCATCCAGATAGGATGAGATTTTAAAATTTAAAAACTCTGTTCCTCTATCACTCCTAATTCGATTGACATTACAAGATTTCTCATTTTGTAAACGTTTTAAGAGCTTGATCAGATGGTCGGCTGATCTTTGATTTTAAAAATAACACCCAAGTAAATTTTAGAAATCATCAACTACAACAAGGGTGTATTTCATTCCCCCTAAGCTGGTTACGGGTATCGGACCAAAGAGATCCATGTGTAAAAGATCCAGATTACGTGAGGTTTTATTACTGCCTATTGTTTTGAAAGTAGACTTTAAATGTTTACCCAGCTGACAAGCAGATCAAATCTTATCTTTTGAAAATTTTAGCTTGGGCAAACCATCAACCAACTCACGCTTACTCAAATTGGCATAGTTTTAAAGTTGAGATGGTTCATCCGCTGATGTCACAACCAACTCTTTGAAGAGTCAGCTACAAGACATGTTTGTTCTGTATGCGGTTGGTATGACCAGTCGAATTTGTAGGTGTTACCAGATCGATAACGAACTAACACAGTCAGACCTTCCGGATTTAGAACCGTGCATGTGTGCTTCTGAAATTTAACAGAGTAGTTATTGTCACATAACTGACTGATACTTATCAAGTTGTAGCACAAGTTCTCTACAAGGAGAACATTGTTGACAGTGAAACTACCATGGGTAAGCTTACCCTTACCCACGGTGGTACCGTTTGAGTTATCACCGAAGGTGATTTTAGGTCCATTGCAATATTTGATATCTTTGAGCAACTTGGCATCTCAAGTCATGTGCCTTGCACATCCACTATCCAGATACCACGTTGATTGCTCTAATCTTGATTCATGTTGTTCCTGCAATCACAAGTCAAGAAAATTGGTACCCTTTTATTCATTTGGGTCCAGGTTTGATTAGACCTTTCGGGACCCACACTTGGATAATCTTGACCCATTTACCAGTGTGCGCATCAAAGCACTTGTGTGGTCCATGTGTGCTCTTTGATCTGGATGGGGCTTGATGAACAACATATGGACCATTAGATCTGGACTTATGATATGTAGGCCTGTACTGCCTATCCTTTGTTGAAGTTCGAGAAAACTGGCCTTGTTTTATGCCACCAGATTTTGGTTTATCCCGCATCTGTACAATTCTTTTGTTCAGCCAGCTCTCCCGAGGCTTCTCAGGAGTATTATACCCTAGCCCACAAAATCTTCCTTTCCAGATCATAGGCTCAGCTGCTATCTTTACTTCACCAGGGTGTGCCTCTTCAGGCTGTCATGTGCTGAATTTTACAAAGTTTATTATTTTAAACTTTGTCCTTTCCAGGCTTGGAGTACTGCAGGTTTCTGCTGTACTTCCTTCATCGCTATTATAGCCCAATCAGGTTCTATCACCAGATGGTTTTGTAGCTCCATGTAGTTTTTGTAGTGAGACAAAAGGCCTGGTCCAGGAGCTTATTATTCCATCCAATCAGTGGTTCTCACTCAGCATCTCCTCGGACTTGCTTCTCAGTTCTTCATTCTTAGTTACAAGCTTACTTAGAGCAGCTTGCATATTGCTTGGGCCAACCAGCTCAGCGTTTGTTGCACAGCTCTCTCTTTCGGCTTTAACTTCCTCAAATGATTGAGAAAGGTCCTGATATTCTAGGACCATTTCATTTAGTGCAGTAACAAGGTCCTCTCTTGTGAATTCAGGACCATAAAATCAAATACCTCATCAGTTTCATCGGCCATGAGACACTGTAATTCATCTTCACTTTCGCTTGATGAGGAGATTCCAGAACTGGATTCTTCTGAATCTGAATCAGCCCACACACTCTTGTTCTCTTCAGCCACCATGGATTTCTCTGTTCTCCCTTTTTGATAAACCTTTTTCTCCTTCTTGTCCTTGTTACTGCTGCGATCTGGTCTCTTCTTTTCATCTCTTCTTGGCTTTCTGCAATCAGCCATGAAGTGACCAGGTCTGCCACAGTTATAGCATTTATCATCAGAATGAGTGGTAAAATTTCTCTTAGGAGAATCAAAAGAAAAGGGTTTAGTATTATGCTTCCGCATAAATTTTCCAAATTTTCTTATGAACAAGGACATAACATCCTTGCTCATCTCCTCTGCCAATCTGCTGCTTGTAGAACATGGGCTTTGTTCTGGTATTGTAGCAGCAAGAGCTCTCCTCTGCCGATCTGCTGTTTGTAGAACATGGGCTTTGTTCTGGGATTGTAGCAACAAGAGCTCTGGTTGGTTGTGAAGTAGATGACTCAGACTCTGCTCTAGTTTCCAGCTCAAATTTGTAAGCCTTTATATTGACAAATAATTCATGCAGCTCCATCTTTTTCAGGTCCTTTGATTCTCGCATGGCCATTGTTTTCACATCCCACTCCTTGGGAAGTGCTCGCATCACTTTCAGGGCCAGCTCCTTGTTGCTGTATGATTTGTTCAATCTGGCCAGCTCAATCACCAAGGAGCTGAACCATTCATCGAACTCAGTCATGGTCTCCTTAGGCTTCATATTGATTAGTTATAACTTTTGTAGAGCCACGGTCAACTTATTTTCATTCGTCTCCTCATTGCCTTCGCATATCTAGGTCAACTTCTCCCAGATCTCCTTCGTAGTTATGCAATTCTGGATTTTGCTAAACATATTATTGTCTAGCGTCTTGTATAATATATCATTCGCGACATTATCCAGATTTTCTTTCTTCTTGTCCTCCGAGGTCCACTTCATTCTGGGTTTCTCGATCCATTGAGGTGCACCGGTAGTTATCCCAACAGTAATGTTCATTTGCAATATTTGCATTGGTCCGTTGGTGATCACGAACCACATGTCATCGTCTTGTGCTTCTAGGTGCACCTGCATCCGGATCTTCCAGACGTCGTATTCCTCCTTGTAAAACATAGGAATTTTATTGCGAGAAATAGACATATTTTACTGAATATAAAGGAATAAATTGTTCAAACACTGAGAAACATGCTCTGATACCACTTTTTAGGATCGAAAACAACCTCAGGAGTTCAGAAGGGGGGATGGTTGAATGAACTCCTTTGCTAATTTTGATTTGAAAATTTGTTTCAAAAATTTTGCAGCTCGACGCAAACCTCCAGCCGAGTTACCAGCTTGGAGGATTCACAATGATTGTTGTTGTCTCGTGTAATAAAATGATTTTATGCGGAAATAACACGATTCAACAGTGAACAATTTAATCAAATGCGTGAATGTAAAAGATGTAGGGACGAGAGGTTTTTTTCTGGAAATTCTCCTACGTCTCCCCTTCTTCCTATATGGAAAGGATTTCACTAGAAGATTTGATTTATACAACCCTTTGTACAAACCCGATCCCGCAAACAGCAGCCACGAGAACTCCTAGCAATCAACCAACGAAACACAGATCCACGATCTGGTTCGCAATACAACTATCTCAGCACTAAGATGGTTGTGCTAATCAAGTACTCTACACTCTCTGTTTATGATTTACAAATGAAGTTTGATACTACAGAGTGTGAAGAGTGTGTGACACTAGAATTGAATAAAGCTATTCGTGCGTGTGTCACTTGCTGTGAGCTGGTTCAAGATGAACTCTTATTTTGCTTGTAAGGGCTGTCATCTCTCGTATGATTTGTCACCCCTTCACAGCTGCTCTTCTCTTCTATATATACCTTTTGGATACAACGGTAATAAATATAGCCAGTAGACACATTGAGTGTACCCAAATTTAATTACATGCGGCGTCTTAAATGTATGTACGATGAAATTACATCTTCATTAAATGCATTACCCTTCTTAGCAACTCTGCGCTGTCTTCAGTTTATACCGTATCTCTGCGTATCTGGTATTAGCTTAAAGTAGTTTCAACGACTACTTATCAGTGCAGAGATGTCAAATGTCACAAATCAGACTGTACGAGACTTCAAATATTTCAAAAATTCAATTTGCTAAGTTACTTCTAACTTAGCTGGTGTCCCGATCTGGTTTTTGAATATCGAGCTGCTTTTCTTGATCAGGTTCTCAGCTTATCAAAACCATACTTCTCTTGTACTGATTCGGATATTATTCATTGTATACTCATATCCTTAGTTCTATACCACTTGTAAGATTACTCTGTTTCGAACTGGTTCTCTTAACTGGTCTTCTAGCTGGTTTGTTATTCCACTCATCACTCCAGCTGGTATGTTATCTGCGATCTATTCTCACTGCTGTGAATCACTGTTTTCCTGCTCTTTAATTAAGTGCTCTTTTCTCTTAAATTTTCTTAAATAAACTGCTCTTATCAAGTTAAGCATATTTGAACTGGTATCTGTATTACTTAGTAGCCAGCTGGTTTGTCCTAAACCAGCACATCTCAATGTCCTGAGCTTATTTGACCTTAACCATCTTGATCGATTTACCTTTTGTCCTCAACCAGCGTACCTGAATGCACTGAGCTAGTTTTTCCTTGACCAGCTTGACTCTTCTCCGATCTAGTTTCTACGTCCAACGTAGTAAGCTTCGTCCAGATCTTGTCACTTTGGTCTGATTGATCTCTTTTATTTTCCATCTCTCGTTTATTTTTCATCACCAAAACTTCTGAAATTTATCCTAACACAGTGTATTGTATCTTCAAGCAACACATATCTCGAGTGCAGTATCCTTCGACACCATTGATCACATCATACATGTGAAGCGTTTAGATAATCTTAACTGGATGTTATACTCGGGGAAACATATTCACAATTGAGTTATTGCCTACTTACAATATATGGGACTTTATGGTGTGTTGAAGTGTGGTTGTGGTTTTCGTACATATGATAACCATCTTATTACTGCACTTGTTGAGCAGTGGCGTGAAACACATATATTTCATTTTCGCTGCGGTGAAGCCACGATAACATTGTAGGATGTATCAATTATCTGGGGACTGTGAATTGATGGTACCTGTGTCCGGAGTAGATTATTCACATTCTGTGCGACAATGGAAACATATATGCTTGGATTTATTTGGTTTTGAGCCTACACAGTCATACTTCAAATGAGGACATCTATCTATGACCGCGTTACACTAACATTGTATCGCTACACATATTAGCGATTATAGTTCGGAGGAAGACATCCAGAAATATAGTCAATGCGTGACCTTGATGATAATTGGAGGGATTATGTTTCCAGATTATCAAGGAGGCTCAGTTAGAATCATGTTTTTGCAACTACTCCGAGACATTCATCTGGTACATCTACTAAATTTTTTGATTAATTATTTGACTATATAAAAATTTTAACCCGATTTTTTTATTAAACATATCAGGTAAATTCAAATAGCTGGGGGAGTGCGGTCTTGGCATTCCTATATCGACAGTTGTGTAATGTAACAAATATACGGAAATGTATAATATCTTGACCGCTTTATATTTTACAGGTAATTTCATTAAAATTTCAACTGATGTTTCACCATAATTATAATTTTTAACCGTATTCATTTTATTTACAGATATGGGCCTGGAGTAGAATAAAACTTGTTAATCCTGACCGAAGTAATTTTGTACTTGTTGCACCAAATATTCAACCTGATGGACATACATCAATTCCGCCCTACGGTGCACGGTAAAATATTTAAATAGTTATTTATATCATAACATAATTACTAAAATAATTTTCATTATAATTAATTTTGTTTTAAATTATTAGGTGGAAAACTCCGTGTTTAGTTACACTCATGCGTCAACACATGCTGTTAGAATTAATAGAGCATGTTTCGATCAAATGAACAATGATGAGGTAATATTAAATTTATTATGTCTTTTTAATTGCTTCATAATATTTAGTTTTTTGTAATTATTTATTTTGTGCAGTTTAACTAGACAATGTATAGAAGCGACGATATTGATTTGAAAACAATTATTGATTCATACGACAATAAAATATGGCGCTGTGTTTGTCCTCTGATTTTCTTCGAGATTGTTGAGATGCATCGTCCTAATCGGGTGATGCGGCAGTAAAATGAGGCAATCCATTCCTGTACCTGCATTGGACAAAGATTCCCTCCACAACGTGACCAGAATAGGACATAGAAACACAGATTGGAAGTCATACCATATGGATGCCATCAGGTTGTGGAACAGGAAGTTTATGTTGGTCGTTGACGGTGAACAACATGGACGCTCCAGACAAACTGATATGACTACATGCCGTTGTTTGAGCGCGTAACAGTACGTGTTATATCTCCCCCTGTACATGGAGTTGGTTATAGACCACTTCCATATGATCCTTTGGTTGTCGAACAGCATAGTATGCCACAAAATTTAAATTTCAGTACGTCGTCTCTGGATTCTCATCAGTCATCTGCAAGGCCATCTGGTTATGGTGATCAATATGATGTGTTTGCTTCTCATCAGTCATTTTCAGGGCCATCTCGTATTGTTGATCTATATAATGTTTTTGCTTCTCACCAGTCATCTGCTGTGCCGTGTGCTCCGTCTTATGTTTATGATACTATGATGACATCGGTCCCTTCGAGCGTTGTCAATACTATAGATTCATCTGGTCATGTTGATCCATTTGATGTCTTTGCTTCGTACCAGTCACTTGCAGGGCCATCAACTGCACAACACTTGACACCTGAACAGGATACACTACAGTCCTTTGTAGACCAAGGTTATCAGATTCCAATTTGGTCAAATGTCCAGAGTTTTACAGATGTTCTAAATGTCAATATTCAGCAGAATGTTCATGATCACACTGAAAGAAATATTGTCACACCCATCCCTTTCCCGAGTTATTCAGGTGAGCAGAATATTGATGCTGAAGATGATACTTCTGTTTCGAGTGAAGATGATAATGCAAACAATGTAGAGTTGGGTAGGGGAAGAAGAAGACGCAGACGCAGACCTAATAAATGTGGAACATCACATCATTTGTATTACTGAATGTTGTATTAATGTTAATGTACAATACATTTACTACATTTGTTAAATTGACATCTTAAAAAAGTACAATGAGTGAAATTCTGAAACAAGTTACACTGAAAATATATATCAATGAAAGATCTTATGAAACATAATGAAATTACGTCACATGAAGGTCATAACTTAACAAACATCACAAAATAATGTTAGAAAACGAATTCATATTGCATTAATTATGTTGTACAAAGACAAATTAACTGCAGCCACTGTTCTTCATATTTTTATATATCTGGTCGTCGTTGATGCTCTCTAATTACCGCACTATCCATTTCGTTTTGCAATCGAGTTGTTCTATCCCTGCCCGATCTTCTTCTTTCACGTTGTAACGCCTAGAAATCCTGATTACGTGAGAGTGAGTGCATGACTAGGGGGAAAGATAGTTTTTAGAAAATTATGTGTCATTTTATATTATTAAATGATAATTTAATGTTTAAGATGTTCATGACATATTATTAGCCTGATCGAGTGCCGGACGCGTGGACGAGACTGGGGACGACCGAGGTGTAAGTTTATTTGAATTTTTAAGCCTCAGATTTTCAAGAGCAAATATTTAATTATTTTAAGCGTTATTTACGAAAAGTAAGATTTTTATGTATATTTATCGAGGTGAACCCGTTTTTCGCCTATACGGACTATTTTAATGGAATTTGCTACATTTTAAAAATTATAGAATTTTATATTACGAAAATTAGAAGTCTAAAGTTTAATTTTGAGTTTTAATTAGCATTTTTAGTTAGTGGGGGTTATTGAGAGGAAAACTATTTTATTTTCCTAATTAAAATTTTTCGAGGGGTCTTTTGGAACACCATTCATTTCTATCAACAGCCAATTTTTGAAATCCTCCTCCTCCTCTCATACCTCATGCCGCCACCCCCCTGGCTCGAGCTCCATCAAATTCTTGAGTGAATTCAAGGTTTGATCGTCCCAATCTCGTGTCCTCCGCTCCGGTAACGTGTATTCTGCGCATTCCTTCAAATAAGGCACGCTCGATTCTCCCTTTTTCTCACCATTTAAATCATATTACACTACTTTTATGTGATGTTGCATGATTTGTATGCGTAATGACATGATATATTTGTTGGATCTGTTTCTACAGATCAATCTAAGTTTTGATTAACACAAGACCTGCATATATTTGACTAACGGCTTTTGTGTGATGTGCAGTGCACTGATTAAGGATATTCCAAAGTGGTCCAGCATGGGGACACCCAACCTAGCCTGGTTGAAGATATCTTTGCTGGAACAGTGAGGGGACGCTCGAGCTGGTACATCCGAAGAGTTTCTGGATGCAGGGAACATAACGCTGGTTCACGAGCTTGGCGCTAGAGCGAGTCCAGAGCAGCAGTTGAAGTGCAGTGATCAAGTGCAGTGTTCAAGCGTAGATCAAGTGCAGCATTCAAGTGCAGATCAAGTGCAGTCCACAAGTGAGGTGACCAAGAGCAGAGCAGAGTACAAGCGCGGTGATCAAGTGCAGATTTGATCACAAGCAGAGTACGAAGAACTCAGTTGAACGACCAGACCAGAGACCAGCTAGGAGGTCAACTGAGACATACGAGCTGTTCCAGGTGAGAGGCTGGACGAGCTCGAGGTAACCCCCAATACTGGAGCAGAGGAATAATCTGTACGCAAGGGGTACCCGATCAGTCTCCAGAAAGCTAATCTGGTATGGAAAGATGCGAGCTGGTTAAAGCACATTGTAACAGCTCTGTATTGATCCAGAAGAACTCTGATGCAGACCAGCTTGAACAGCTCAAATAAAGAGTGCCCAGATATAGGGACAGATTAAAACCAAGCTGGTTAAGGACAAACCAGCTTGGCAGTAGCTGTCGACAAAGAGCAGCTCAAGCGCAGATGACAAGAGCAAATTAGAAGAGTTGCTCAAGAGAGGTTGCAGAGAAGAAGACAGATTTGAACAGCTCGATAAAGCAACCAGCTCGAAGGAAAGACCAGCTCAGAGCAAACCAGAACTGAGATAAGCTGGCAAGCTGGTTGAGGTCAAACCAGCTCAGATAGCATGACAGATGCTATCAAATCTCTGAAGCGATTTGAATACAAGACTATACGAAAAATGCTGTTCAGTATTCAAATCGACTTTCTTGTATTGTCTTCTCAAAGTATAGTTCTCACGTGCTTAAAGTGAAGAAAAGCCTGCGACGTATTTAAAGACAAAGGACGTAAAGTATAAAAGTGTCAGAAGACTTTTCAATGATTACAACTTTGCGTCCAAAAGAAGAATATCCACATCAGGCTATAATATCAAGAGCATAAGCGCAAGCCAAGATTAGAGAGAGCCAAAAAAGGAGAGAGTGTTGTGAAAGTGCAGGACGAAAGATAACAAGAATACACAACACAAAGCAGTGCTGGTCGCAAGTTTGCATACTAAGTTGCAGCTGGTATGCAAGCTAGTTCAATGCTTAGATTTGAGCTAATGCACTAATGGAAAGCTTCAATGAACAATCAAGTCGACAGCACAAGATCTGGGAAGACATTGACAAACCAGCTCGAATGGGAGAACTTCCTAGTGTGTGAGATTTTATATTCGAGAGATTGAGCGTTCACTGCAAATCTCACACACAATTCACTCATATACTTGATAGATGAGCGAAACAGAAAATAGAGTGAATCAAAACAAAGACTCTCCATTGTATTCTTTGGACAGAGACATTAAACAAGTCTAGTTGTCTTTCACACTGAGACGTTAAAGAAGTGTTTGTAGCCTTTCTCACTGAGGCAGTAAATAAGTGAAGTTAGAGACACAGCTTGCGATCTGGTGTGCAGTGGTTGCTAGGAGTTCTTGAGGTTGCTGGTCATAGGAGTGCGCTACTTTCCTTCCCGATTGCGAAAGAAGCGGAGACGTAGGAGATTCAGCTCCGAACTTCCATAAAAAAATTGCAGTGTATTTCTTTAAAGCGTTATGTATTTACATTCACGTATTTAATATTTGTTAACCATGCGTAAAACTGTTTAAATAGCTTTTGATTATAAGAGTTCATTTTGAGTTGTTTCCGCATGATTTTAATCCATAACTCAATCTGTATCTCAGTAAATTATATTCAAGAACACTGAGCTATTGCAGCTCAAGATTTATTGAACAAGATTGGTTGTGTTAAACCATCTCGCAGAGCTGCTGGTAATCTAGACCAGCTCGCAGATATTTAGTCCAGCCTCACGCTGATCTGGTTCATAGTTGCGTGCCATTTCAACTCCTACTTTTAAAATGCACATAACTTACGGGTTTGGTGTCTAGGCTGTGTGAGAGCATACGAGAGATGTGGCAGAGCTCACGGACACCCCCTATAAATCGATCCTAACACTATTGTTCTTGTTTGTGATCCATGCATTGATCACGATTTTTTACCACGATTATGATTTATTTCTTGATGAGCTTCGGTCATGGGCAGTTCATAGGGCTGGGTTTCGGTCCAAGGGTGGCCTAGTGGTGGTCCGAGGATGAGTGGAGGTGGCTCGACCAAGGCCGACGTGATTCGGCATCCATCGAGCCGTTCACGGGTGCCACATTTGCGTGCATCATCAGGATCATGCAGCCCACGGTTCAAGCCGTGGCTCAGCCTAGAGTGACGGCCGGACCTGTGGGTGGTCCTGCCAGCGGGGTTCGACCAAGGGCGGCCAGAACAGGGCAGCCGCAAGGCTTGGAGTCGCGTGTGTGTAAGGCGGCGGCTAGGGTTTGGTGTGTGTTTCGGCCGGTTCAGCTGGATCGGTTAGGGCGGTCCGGCCGAACCGGGTCAGGTCAGTTGGGGTCGGGTCAAATTATTTTAAGTCGGATCCGGGTTATTTTATTTCTGAATCGGGTATGTTTATTTTAAAGTTATAATGGGCCGAATATTTTAAGTCAACTTTTAAAGTCTAAAACCCTTTTTATTTATGGGCCTAATAATATTTGTATCAAATTTTAAAGTCTGTTTTAGTTAAGGGGACTATTATTTTTATCAAATTTTAATGTCTAATTTTAAGTTGAAGGATCGAGTACTTTTATAAATTTTGAAATTTAATTTTGAGTTTATGGGTCAAGTTCGCATTTTGGGTTAAGTCACCGTTTAAGACCAGGTCTAGGCTTTTGGGCTTAGAATTAGTGGGTCAGTCACTTGAACCAATCCTTGATCAGGGGAGAAAATATAGAAGCCCGTAAATATATATTTAATTAAATATGTAGTATTTTACGTATATGAATATGCATTGTTTAAAGAAAAATTAAATATATATTGATGGGCTAAACCTTTTAAGCTGCATATTTTATGACGTACACGCATCATGAAAGTTTTACGAAAATGTTAAGGCATGGTAGAAAAGAAAATATTTTGAGGGATTGAAGTGGTTTGTGGCAAGTAATGATGAGTGGAGTCGGGATTCCGGGCCCGATGAACCTCTGTTAATGTTATAATGAGCTTATGGATCCATGTGTTCGCGACATGGTGAAGTTGCATCATAGAGGTGTTGGGGATCCCGAGAAAGGTCGGGTGAAACGCATCACCGCGTACGTTGGTTTTTATGATTGATCAATCGTTAATGTATAGTGGCACACACATCATGGATAAGACTCGCACGATTTTTATGTTATGTTCATGCCTCATTATGTATGATACACGACTATGCACTGTTACGACTAATTTTTGAGCCATGATGAACGATCATTCATGCATGCATGTTTTTAAGTTATTTTACGATAATTTTGTGCTTGCATGTGGTTTTATTTTATGTACTTCGTTATTATCAGATAGAGCATGTTGGACCTTTAGTCTCACTATATTTAAATGGTGCAAGTGATCCTGTCGTTGATTTTATACCGATCGGGGGTGAGGACCTCTGGTCGTCCGCTGCAGCTGCTACCCTGTGACCCCTTTAAATGCTTTATCTTATTAGACATTTTCAGATACAGCATGTTTACTTTGATTTTTAAACCCGAGTGGAGGATTTATTCTTTTTGAGATATTTATTCATTTATGCCTTTACAGCTACGTGGAGGAAAGATTTTAACGGTCGAATTATATTTTAAAGAATGTTTATTCCATACTTTACTAAAAAAATTCAAGAGTTAGGTTCGTTTCACACGTCTACATGGATTGTGTTGCAATTGAAACTCCAGTTCATCCCAGTATCGTTCATCAGCAAGGAGTTCAAATCTACCATCGTAGGTAGCTAAGTACTCTGATAAATTATACCACGATTGCACAAGTGTAGTAGGATCCAACGAGTGAAAATTGCATGAGAACATGGAATGCCGAAAATTTTCCATTTTCCACATGAACAATCACCTGTTGATATACGCACAACCTGAACATGTTGCGCACGACTTGGACGACCAGTTGTAGCAACTGAAGAAGTTTGGGTTCTAACATCGTAGTTGGTAACACGATACTCGATGGATTTTCGCGACCATTCCTCAAAATTTCGAAGTGCGTAGTCTGTCCACGGTTGATTTTGTTGAACCATACGTTGTCCTTTGCTAACACGTTCTATGAAGTATTGTACGCACCTCGACAGAGTTAACTGCACTATTGTAGAAATTGATAGCCTGCGAGCACCTTTGAGAACACTATTCAGACACTCAGACATATTCTTCATCATCACCCCACGTCGCCGACCAACGTCATATGACAAACTTCATTTCTCCTTTGAAATCCCATTCAGATATCTATGATCCAGAATATTTTTGTTCTTGATTGCCTCCATTATCGCATCGAACTTACAAATTTGATGTTGTGTACCTGCTGCCCAACACAAATCTTTCAAATGCACATCTTTGAACTTAGAGTTGAAATTAGAACAGACGTGTCGCAAACAAAAATGATGGACGCCATGTGGAGGCTGGAAATAGGGTAAATCATCAACCGCTCACATGATTCCCTTATGCCTATCAGAAATTAAGCACACACCAGCCTCCATTATCGCATCGAACTTACAAATTTGATGTTGTGTACCTGCTGCCCAACACAAATCTTTCAAATGCACATCTTTGAACTTAGAGTTGAAATTAGAACAGACGTGTCGCAAACAAAAATGATGGACGCCATGTGGAGGCTGGAAATAGGGTAAATCATCAACCGCTCACATGATTCCCTTATGCCTATCAGAAATTAAGCACACACCATTTTCTCCTCGAACCACACATCTTTCAATAATTTCTAAGAACCATTTCCATGAATCAGAAGTTTCTTCATCCACTACGGCAAAAGCTAGTGGTAACACTTGATTTTTCGCATCGAGAGTAACAACAATAAACATTTTATGCTTATATTTTGTATATAAATGAGTACCATCAACACTAATTATTTTACGACATTGTTGAAACCCATCTATATTAGGCTTGAAAGCCCAAAACACATAATTGAAAATCTTTACCGGATGGTTGGTTGCTCTTATGTGCTTCCACTCCACAATTGTTCCTGAGTTATATTTCACCAAAGCACGCATATACTTTGGTAGTAACTGAACAGAGCTCTCCCACGTACCATACACAATTTCGACCGCGTGTCTCAAACTTCTCCATGCCTTTGATACGTGATTTCATATCCAGATTTTTCTTTCATATTTTCCATTATATATTTTATCTCGTAAGAAGGATTACATTGTACAATATCAACAAAGTTTGAGCGATCATGTTGTTGTTCAGGTTGTGATGGTCAATTCAGACGTCGGTGGCGATACAAGTATGAGGTCCACCATATTTGGTTATTTTCCAATAACTTGTCTTCGACTTGAAAGAAGCTCGTAATGCCCAACGACACATGGTTCTACTTGCAATTTTCTTGCACCGTACCTTCCACAAAGTACGTGTGCTCTCCACTACATTATACTCACGTCTAACAATTCTAACAGAATAATCTTTCACAGGTGCAATCAGATCTTGTTTATATTTAAACATCAGGTTTACAGATAACTCACCTCTCCGTGTTATAGTAGCTCGTTCTTTCAGAAGGTACACCAATAGAATCAGGTATCTCTTCCCCGAACACTGTAGTAAAAAAGATGGCATTTCATGTGTGCTCGATAGAAATGGTGTGACTTGTCATTGTAAAGTATCTCCTCGAACGTGACGAGATGATGTCCCCTCGTGCATGTTATCCTCATGTTCATCATTAACAGATTATTCATCAGACTCATCAGATGTTATCTCTGGTTCGGTATCTGTGAGGACTGAGATCTGGTAATTAGTGATTAATCAGATTTGGTTAAGGATTAGTCATGGTAGACGTGATTATCGAATTTCAGACTTGTGAGTTTTGGTCGAATCTGGTTGGTAATTTTTAGATTTGACATAGAGCTGATCAGATTTGAATCGTGGTTTCTATTGGGTGAAATCTGCATCGAGTTTGGAGTTGATTCATTGAGTTTTTCTGTCGGGATCTGATTCCAGTAAGTATTCAGATGTGAGGTTCCATCTGGAGGAAGATAGGCCAGTAGAATTCTTGCGCGGGAATTAGTGGGTATTCAGATGTGAGTACTCAGATGTGGCGCTAGTGAGTGATATCTGTGTAGCGAGCAAACGTAGATGCGAGACTCAACGAGGAGAGGACACGTGTTAGTCAATGTTGCTGAGTTGACCGGTGCTGTTAGAATTATTCAGATCCGAATGAGCGTGAGCAGATATGAGCGCTGGGATATGCTTCAGCTGTAAGACAGTGCGACGCCGTTTTGTTTAGTTGTGCGCGTAACGTTGAGAACTCGGATTTGAGTTAGCGCTGGATCCATATTTGAGGACTTGTGCCTTAGCGCTAGGACCTGTTGCTGGGATCTGATTATGTCGGTGATTGACTTTCACTGTAGACTTTTACTCGAGGGTTTATATACAAGTGGTGATCAATACTTAGAGTATTTTCAACCCAAATATTTCCTGTCGTCTTCTTTGAAACCCTCGATAGTTACTGTTCACCGAACCCTTCTCCGTAGATTGCCGCCGAATTCCGTCGTTATTCGGAGCAAGACTGGTGGCACTGAGCTCGTCTTGCTTGGGTCTTTCGATTGATACCAGTATGGAGTTGTAGATCGACTCGTAGGAGGAGCGCGAAGTATTTACAGTGTTAGAAGATTTTTGTGACAGTCGACCCGAAAGTTCTTTTGTTCGTTTGAGTTTCTGGGTAAGTGATTTCTTACCGTTTCTAGATTAGGTCCAGTTAGAGCCTGCGTTGAGTGGTCGAACCAGATTTGAGTTCTTGGTCATAGGCAGTGATTTTTAGGAGTCTGGAGTTGAGCTAAGTTATGAGATTTATTGGAAGATTTGAGCTCCCAGGCAGTTCCTGCTGTGGTTGTCGAGACCAGTGAGGAAGCAGACTTGAGCAGGCTGAGGTTGCCGTCTCTGGTGAGATCTGTTGAGGTAGAATCTGAGATTTGAGGTACGAATTGAGCTTCTGTTAACAGCCTTGGGAATAAGCGTGTTAGTATTTTGAGGCATCACTTGTGTTCTGTGAATTCTGTGCTTTACGTGAACAGATTTGGCTCACTGGTTGATTTATATGTTTTGTTTACGTGAATTATGCATGTTGAAATCAGATTTGAATTTCTTGGCATTCATGCATACATATTGAGCCTGATGATTGATTGATTACCGATTGAGAGTCACATTGTGACCGGCCGACAGAGGTGTCGCGCCTGAAAGGCACAATGCTATCATCAGAGTGGTGACCGACTGATTTGTCGTGTCTGATTACCACCGAGCTGTGATGGTTAATTTGAGTGGCCAGACCTGAATATCACTGACCGATGATTTCCACTGGCTGATTGGTTGTGCGTGGTATAGAGGCTCACCTGATTTGCCAGCTGACTCGTTGGCCTAGATGACCGATTCTTTTACAGCCCTCATGCGTTTCTTGTTTCGAGATACTGTATGTTTATGAGTTGCTGTTGTCTTACTGCTCTTCGTACTGAGGTTTGATCTCGTATTTCTTTTCCTGCTTTTGTGTTCTTGGGTCTCGTTGCCCAATGCAGGAGTTGCAGGGAATCTGGCTGCACAAAGTGGAGTTTCAGCTAGTAGATCCCCGTTGATTGAGTCCCAGTTTATTTATATTATGTATCGAACCAGCGGATTCCCTGAGTTTCTATATATTCTGGGGATATGGTAATTGAGTTTATTTGATTACCTGTTTGTTTTTGGATTTTGAGTAAATCCTATTTTGAGTATGAATATTTTGAATGAATGTTTTATTGTTCAGGCCCAAACATATGAACAATTTTTAAGCCCTATTTTTATGCTTCCGCGATTTTTTGCTTAATTGTGTTGTTAATCCGTTTTTTATTAGCACGGGGCCTGACATTTTTGGTATTAGAGCTTAAACTGGGATAAGCTCGTTTTATTTTGATCACACTCGAGTCTAGGCATAGAGTTTAGATTTGATTTTGGTTGACTATGTGGCTTATGTGATTGTGTTACATGCCTCTATGATTATCTGCTGTTAGTTCTTATCCTGAGTGTCTTTTAGAGATGCCATCGAGGAGAGGTAGAGGTAGGACTGCTAGACGTACCGCTGAGGAGTCTAGGGCCTCGAAGAGCTACGAGGATGTTCAGCAGAGTATACCTTTGCGTCGTAGAGAGAGACAGGCAGAGGTGGAGGATGTGACGAGACAGATTGGTGAGATGGAGTTAGTCTTGGCCCGGTTTCAGAGGACTAATCCCCCTACGTTCACTGGCACCGAGGGTGGTCTTTAGGCTGAAGGCTGGTTGGAGCACATGGAGGACTTGTTCGATACTTTGGGTACACCGCAGAGCGAAGATTGAAGTTGGTCGTTTTGCAGTTGAGGAAGCATGCCCAACGTTGGTGGAAGGGTACTTCCAGAGTGATGAGAGAGACTAGAGTCTTGGTTTATTGGGAAAGCTTCTGTACAGCATTCCGATAAGAGTATACCCAAGAGTCGTACTTCAATAATCGAGAGAGGGAGTTTGACAACCTGAAGCAAGGTAATTTTAAGGTTGCTGAGTATGCCAGACAGTTTTCCTCACTTAGGCGTATGTCCCTCATGTTGCCAGCCAGGAGCGAACAAAGAGGAACAAGTTTATTAAGGGATTGAGGCCAGAGTTGTTTCAGTTGGTGTTGGCTGGTGCCCCATCGACGTATGCTGAGGCTGTGAATCGAGCAGTTGATATTGAGGAGAGTTTGTTGGATGCACCGACGCAGGATCCGATGACAGTTGGACGAGGTTTCTATCCTGCGCCTGAAGGGATGCATACTTCTCAATATCCTCAGACTTCGCAGCAATCGACCGTCAGAGGTTCAGGCCTCGTGGGAAGCAGTTTAAGAGAAAGTCGAATTCTAGTTCCTCTGGTTCTGTGAGCTCTGGTGGCAGTGGATCGGGAGGAGTGTCTTGTGGACAGTGCGGTGGTAAGCACATGACTTCGCAGTGTCGTGGAGTTCAGGGGACTTGCCACAACTGTGGGCATCCTGGACACTTTCTGAGAGTGTGTCCTTCGTTGAGGGGATGGTCTTCGGTTCATTCGCAGCAAGGTTCGGCTGGTGGTTCTTCGCAGAGGCCGCAACCTTCTGCCCCGACCCAACGATCTGGATTCCAACCCCATGAACCATCTAGGTTTGGAGGACCTTCAAGACCTCAGTTTCCTGGACCGCAGCAGGCCCAGGTGAATGCCTTGTCGAGGGAGCAAGCTGAAGAGATACCTAGTGGAGTTATAGCAGGTACATGCTCTATATTTGATTTTCCTGCGAGAGTTTTGGACCTCAGTTTCCTGGACCGCAGCAGGCCCAGGTGAATGCCTTGTCGAGGGAGCAAGCTGAAGAGATACCTAGTGGAGTTATAGCAGGTACATGCTCTATATTTGATTTTCCTGCGAGAGTTTTGTTTGATACAGGAGCATCACACTCCTTTGTTTCTGTTTGGTTTGTGAATGAGCGTGGGTTGAGGGTTACCCCACTGTGTGATTTCGTATCTGTGTCTACTCCTGCTGGTGTTTGGTTGATGTCCCGTGAGATTGCGGTGGACTGTTTGATCCGATTTGATCAGAATGTGGTAGTACGAATTTGATCTCTTTAGAGATGAGGGATTTTGGTTTCATCTTGGGGATGGATGTGTTGTCTGAGTATAGAGCGACTGTTGACTGTTTCCATGGTGTGGTGAGATTTCACCCCGAGTCAGGAGTGAAGTGAGATTCTACGGTGCTGATTCACGCTCGAAGATTCCACCGGTGTCAGCCATGGAGATGTTTAGTCTGTTTTCACATGGTAACGCTAGATTTATGATCTATACGCTCGATGTTTCCCAAGAGTCGCGATTGGAATTGAGTGACATTCCGATTGTCCAAGAGTTCCCAGATGTGTTTTCAGATGAGATTCCTGGATTCCCTCCGAGACGAGAGATTGGTTTCAGTATAGAATTGGTGCCAGGACAACCCCAATTTTGAGAGCTCCGTATCGGTTGGCGCCAGCTGAGTTGAAAGAACTCAAGGATCAGTTGAGAGATCTTCTTGAGAAAGGCTTCGACCGAGTATATCGCCTTGGGGAGCTCCGATTTTGTTTGTGAAGAAGAAATATGGATCTATGAGGATGTGTGTATATTTTCGACAGTTGAACAAAGCGAAGATCAAGAATAAGTATCCGTTGCCGAGGATTGAAGATTTGTTTGATCAGTTGCAAGGATCTGTCGTGTACTCGAAGATTGACTTGCGCTCTGGCTATCACCAGTTGCGAATTAGAGACGCTGATTTAGCGAAGACAGCTTTTTAGACGAGATATGGGCACTATGAGTTTCTTGTGATGCCGTTTGGGTTGATGAATGCCCCTGCTGTTTTCATGGATTTGATGAATCATGTCTTCAGCGAGTATATCGGTTGATTCATGATTGTCTTCATAGATGAAATCTTGGTGTATTCGAGGAGTTTCAGAGAGCATAAGGAGCACCTGAGATTGGTACTGCAGAAGTTGAGAGACTCGCAGTTGTATGTCAAGTTCAGCAAGTGTGAGTTTTGGCTGGATAGAGTAATCTTTTTGGGTCATGTCATCTCTGCACAGGAATTTCTGTGGATCCTAGTAAGGTCGAAGCAGTTCTTAATTAGGAGATACCTAGGAATGTTTCTGAGATCCGTAGTTTCTTGGGTTTGGCCGACTATTATAGGCGTTTGATTGGGAAGTTCTCTTCGATAGAAAGGCCGATGACGCAGTTGACTCAGAAAGATAGGAAGTTTGTTTGGACAGATGAATGCGAGTCGAGTTTTCAAACACTCAAGGAGAAGTTGACTACTTCTCCTGTGTTGGCTTTACCTTCTGGATCTGGAGGTTTCGTTGTTTTCTCCGATGCCTCTCTGAGTGGATTAGGTTGTGTTCTAATGCAGAACAGGTATGTGATAGCGTATGCGTCTCGACAGTTGAAGCTCCACGAGACGCGATACTCCGTTCATGATTTGGAATTGGCAGCGATCTAGTCCTTTTAAAATTAAGGACCATTTTGAAATTTCAGACTTCAGCTTATTGTTTAATTGAAAGCTGATTTCTTATTTTCAGATTTCAGTCACGGCGCAGAGGTCTGATCAGATGTCACCCCGAGCACAAGACGAGCGATTTTCAGATTTCACAAATAAAAATGGTTTTGGGATGGGAGGATGGTTCTTTTTCAGATTCGTGTATCACTTATATAAGTTAAAATAGTGACAGGGGATTTTTAATAAAATCTTAAGGAGTGAGCGTGGTACACCATACCTACTCAAGTGTTATTTCCCTGTTACAAGTCAGGCTCCCATGATTGTGTCCTTGTGGACTATAAGATCAATAATTTACTAGAAAATCTTCATTTTCATAAAAGAAACCAGTGGAGCTCGCCGCGGTTCTTGAGGAGACCTTCTGCTAAGACCTGCTGTGTTTCGTGTTTCTCCAATTTAAGGCAAGTAAATCTGATTCTTGCTACACCATGAAAGCATATGTATTGTTTCCTTTCAGCTCTGTGAATTCTTGCCTGAGTTTATGTTTGATATAAGTTTCTGTTCATGTCTCTGTTGATTTGAACTATACTTAATGTATCGGGTTCACTGTTGGTTCCTGTTAAAACTCAAAAAAAATGTGTTTTATGAAGTTGACGATGAGGATATTGTTTTAAAACGCTGAGCATTTCAGATTCCAGTTCCTCACTGTTAGGACCAAAAACAACTAAACAGCGCTGCTATTGAAAATTAAAAATTTTGCGCTGCTAGAGGAGGTGCAATACCTCGGGTTCTTGAACATTAAAATAGTGCATCGGAGACAGATCTGGTATGAAATAAAATCATGCGGAAAACACCAGAACTGAATCCTAAATTTTAAAACAACTTAGTGCAAAACAGATTTCTGGTTCGACTTACTGTGTGTGCAATAATGTATGCGTGCGTGCTAAATAAGTGCATATGCGGAAGTAAATAACATAATACAATACACAACTTATTTGTTATGGAGTTCGGACATCAATGTCCTACGTCTCCCCTTCTTCCTCCTCGGAAGGTTCCACTAGAAGATTTGATCTATACATCGTGTACAGACCCGATCCCGCAACCAGCAGCTGCGAGAACTCCTAGACTCCACCAGCCCTCGGCTGTCACTCACTTGTTTTACGCCTATGTGAGAAAGGCTACAAACACAGAGTTTAACGTCGTCGTGCTTGGACGGGATCTGATTTGCATTTTGGATTTTGATTCACTCGCTAAGCAATTACGCACATCTCTCAAATTATGCGAGTGAATCCGTGTGTGTGAGATTTTATTGTGTATAGCTCAACTCTCAAAAGATAAATCTCACACACTGGGAAAATGCTTCTACAAAAGCTGATTGAGACTCAGAAGTAGACACTCGTTATGCGCTCCTTTCTAATGACGGTCTACTGCTTCGTCTCCAATTTTCTTCCCTCTGTATTTTGCACTCTGTCAAAATATTCACACAGAATCTTCAACAATGCTTCTTGTATTTATATGGCTTCCCCCAAATATGGCCGTTAGATTAATTCAAATCCATTATGCGCTTTTTATGGCCAATTTGTCTCCTTCCCAAATTGTATGCAACCATCCTCTGTATATTGTACTATTTCCCAGAATAGTACAAATCTTGTCCCCTTGATTTAAGGCATTTGCACGACTCAATTTCAGCCATTGATTCTTTCCATCTTAAGTGTTGATTGCTGAACCATTGAGGGTCACACAAGTACTGGATTCATGATTCCCGCACGGAAACTAAGCTCAATGTGTTGAGCATAGGAGGAGAATTTTAGGAAGTGCGACTTCCTAAAAGTCAACAGGGGTCAAATTGCGATTTCCCGCTGTTGAGGGGCAAAACTGTCATTTTGGACTAGGTATCTGAAAAATTGTTTTTCACATCATAATATTCAGTTTCGGAAACTGAGTCTATCGGTCCGATCTGATCATCGATCGGAGTTATGATAACGAACCGAATGTTCATATATGGACTTGGGCCTGACCCAAGTCCAATGGGCCGGTTCAAGCCCATGTATACTAATTATCACACTACTAGGGCTTAATCACTTGTATAAAAAAAAAACCTAGCCTCCATCTAGACCTAAGAAACGGCCGCCGCCTTCCTCTCATAGCCACGCCGCCGCCGGCCACTCCAAGCGCCGCCGTCCTCCGCCGCCTCTTGCCGTGATCGGACTTGTTCCGATCAGCTTGACGAGGAGTTTCCGTCCGTGCTAAAATCCGTCACATCTTCTAGTGCAGATTGACGGAGGAAGACTGATTCCGGTCGTGGACTTGATTGGAGAATCTACCGCCACCTACCGTGAAGAGCCAGTTTTCTTGTAAATCTGGTTGGAGCCAGGCGCCTAGACGCCAACAAGGTATCATAGCCACGCCGCCGCCGGCCACTCCAAGCGCCGCCGTCCTCCGCCGCCTCTTGCCGTGATCGGACTTGTTCCGATCAGCTTGACGAGGAGTTTCCGTCCGTGCTAAAATCCGTCACATCTTCTAGTGCAGATTGACGGAGGAAGACTGATTCCGGTCGTGGACTTGATTGGAGAATCTACCGCCACCTACCGTGAAGAGCCAGTTTTCTTGTAAATCTGGTTGGAGCCAGGCGCCTAGACGCCAACAAGGTAACTATCTACGAACACCCTATGAATGTTTGTAGATTTTATTGAATGTATTGAACACTTTCCGGGCAATTTTGTTTTTTCGCTGCGCCCCGGGAAGTGGGATCCGGATCCGCCACCGCTATGCCAACAGTGGTATCAGAGCACAGGCTCGGATCCTTCAATACATTGTTGCCACAATTGCATGTGTGAGGCTCTCTGCTCACAATTAAGTCTCTAATCTCAATCAGTGGGTTATAAAATTAAACTAAACAAGGTTAGTAAATCTAATCTGGTTCGTATATAAGAGCATAAAATTTTCAGCAGAAGCGTTGTTTCGACCAGCAGAAGCTTAAAGGAAACGTCAGCTTGTATAGTAAACATTATTCATTTATGGAAACACGTCATTGTCCTCGGTATGTACAAACTAAGTTTACTAATACATGATTAATTTTTACATACAAAACCAGATTTGAGCAACCTAAGACCAACTGTCAAAACAAAACTATCAGCTGGTGTTCACTCTTCATGCTGCTGATCCAGCGTCTAGGTAATTATCTCTCACTACCCTTGGTTGCTCCCCACTAGCTTCTTCCTCCTGTTGTCATGCACACATACAAAACACAACAACAGCCGGATAAACTCCGGTGAGAATCATCTCAGTATAATCAGCAGGTACAAATAATATCAAGAAAGCAAATAACAGTGTATCAACTGTAAAACAATGCAATGCAATGACATGATTCTAGTTCCCCTCTTCGATCTCAGAATCGATTCCATTTCAACTCGATGCCATCAAGATTCGTATCAGATCTTGATATGAATATTCATCTATCGAAACCATCTCCGGCTTCGAAAATCAGGCCAACTCAGTCCTGGGAATTAGAATCAATTCAATTCTCTTCAATATGCAAACTCATGCAAATATAAAAGATCCACTACCTGTGATGGATCGACACACACATAACTCAAGTTCTAAATCAAGAACAATAATCAAACATGTATGTGATTTCAGCGGAATACTCAAGAAATATCATTCTCGAGTAATCTAGTTCCTGACTCTTCTGTCAGATTATACCTTTGTTCCTCTGTTTCCAATTCTTTCAATCAGTGTTCTTAAACTCTGTTCCTCTATTCCGGAGATACTTGCAAGATCAAAGGTCGATAACTGAAATCAAGATGTTCACAACATTTCAAATTCAATCCTATATATAGACAATCGATCTCTGTATTCTTGCAGCATTTCCAACGTGTTCTATGTAAGTTCCACGTGTCATGCTGAGTATTCAAACACGATATACTCCCACCGCTTCGAAAGTGGATAACGATAAACAGATTCCTCAACTGCTGTTGATCGTCCTCAGTAGCTGTCTAATATCGTTGTTCTTCAGCAGACGCAACAATCAGCTGTAATCGCAACCAGTCGCAACAACATGAATCCAGTCGCAACATAAATCCAGTCGCAACACTTCCAAAACTCAAAACGATGTCGTTATAACTAATCTCAACGACGTCATAACATATCTTCAGCTGTTATTACTTTGATTTAAAAGAAATCAGCAGCTGGTCGCTCTCTTATGCCAATGGCTGATTTTGCAACAATAGTCGAAACGGTATCGTATCAACATTTCCTGTTTATACTCAAAACGGTGTCGCATCATTCCCTCGACTGGATACCAGCAGATACAACAATCTATCGACTGATTCCTAATCCCTCGTCTGGTTGCTAAACGACATCGTATCAAGGTTCTTGTTCATAATTCAAAACGCTGTCGTATTATACTTTCAGCTGGAACCATTTTCCCCTCGTCTGGTTTGCGTTTAATATCAAAAAACGACGTCGCGTATACGTCATCACAGATCAGCCGATACATTATCAACCAGCAGGTATACATCAAAACCAACAGGTATATAAATCAGCAGATGCGTAAGAAACTTTTGCTGCTCATTTCTCGTGCGTAACAGTAACTAACACGTGGCGCTTTCTCATTAACTCTTGTATTCGTGCGTTTGCTTCCAGCTGAAATCAACACTAACGCTTCAACTGAATTTCAAAATTCCACCAGTCGCGAGCTACAGTAACCTGCTGCTGATTTTATCAAATCACTTCGCCTGGTTACTTCGTATGGTTCTCACCCTTAGCGCGATTTAACGATACACAGTTCCTTAATCACTCAATACTTCCAGAAGAAATCCGAGCTCATAATCAAGCTTCATCAAAATCGATTATTTACAAATCTCTTCTTAATTATTTCGGGCATTACAGCATGAATCTCGAATTTCAGAATTGTAAAACAAAAAATTTTTTTTGAAGAAACCGGCCACGGCTCCGCCGTGCATGGCGGCGCCCCCCTCCACCGCGCGCATATGCGCGCGCGATAGCCTGCGCACTTGCTGCGCATGGCAGCCGAGATTTTTTACTGTTGCTTCGCGCGCGGTTGCACAATGGGTGGCCGACCGCTTGCTGCCTCCCTCGCGCATGGTGGCGCGATCAACGGGCGGAGAATGCGCCATCCAGGCGCCGTGCATGGCGCGATGGTGTCGCGCCTGAGGTCGCGCGCTGGCCACGCGATCGTAGCATGCTGGCCGACTGGTTGGGTAGCAGCCCATGCGCAACAGGTTGCGAAATTGCTGGGCGCGACGCAGGGAGGCGCCGCGCAAGTCGCGGCCACGCGCGATGTGATGGCGGCGGCCGTCGCCGTCCTGCGATGTCTCCGGCACAGTTGTGACGGCTAATTTTCTTCTAGGTTATGTTCGGGCCTGTCCCGGGCAGCCCATGAAGTTTTTGGACCGATATTCGATATTGGGCCCATTTTGGTCGATTTTGAAATTTTGAGATTTTTGGGCCTAAATTGTTTTAAGACCAATTTAATGCAATTAAAATTACAAAATATGATTTTAATTGTGAAATATGATTTTATAATTAAAATATGATTTTGTTGATTAAAATTTGATTTTATCGACAAAATGCGATTTTATTATAAAATGCGATTTCATGATTAAAATATGATTTTGTGGTAAATAATTTGATTATTTAAATTTATGCATATTAATTAGATTGATTGCATGTTTGGGAAAGATGGTGGGACGATGACGATCAAAGATATTAAAGACCGAAGATCTGTAAAACCGGAAGCAAATGTAATAGGATTGCATTGCATGTTGCATTTCACCTAGGATTGGACCCAGGTCCGTGACTGGCAACCACGGACCGCATAGCTCTCGCGATCGATCATCCCAAAGTTATTTATATATTTGATATATATGTTGAATCCGCATGTTTTAAATTATGATTTAAAATTGCATGAGACCAATTTCGAAAATAAAATCCCTCGGTTTAAATACGATTTAAAACTAATATCAAGATAAAAGTTTATTCGATAAACTAAAGGGAATTTAAATTTGTTTAAATTATTCCTTCCTTCCATCAACAATGGGCGTACGCAGATGCTACCCACATACATGGCCCGGCTCATATTATTGAGGGGGTTATGTATGCCGGAAAGCTGTCCACGCCATTGACAATTGTTGTGAGTCGGTTGAAACTCCATTTAAAGTTGGCTCATATTATTGGGGACGTTAAGGGGACCGTCCTTCACGACTCAACATTTATGGGTCATCTTGACACGTAATAGTAAACGGCGTCATATTATTGGGCCCTTACTAGACGTGAGGTGAATACATGGAGGTTGCATCGGTTGCAATTGGAAACTACCTTTTTGGGGTCATGGTTGGCTGATATTATTCGGGACCATGATCGCTTGATTGGGCTCCGTGTACCCACTAAGGAAACTTGCTTTCCCGATTTCATTAGAGGGTGGTGAAATTGTTAAAATAGTGGGAGGGTAATTCATAGAACTAAACAACCTTGTTTTTATGTCTTAGCGTTATTTCTTATATAGTTATTAATGTATGTCTGTTTTCTTTTCAGTATAACTGCATTTATAATGTCTTCGATCAAAAACCCACTCGCTGCTATACTGGATAGCAACAAGTTCAACGGTCTGAACTACCAAGACTGGCTTCGCAACCTCAACATTGTGTTGGCTTCGGAGAAACTTCTTTATACGATAGAGAAGAGCCCTCCGAAGAAAGCCCCTGCCGATATCAGCCCTGAGGAGCTGGTTACGCTTCAACAATGGTGGGACGACGAGCTTAAGACTCGATGCTATGTGATGGCGTCAATGTCCAACGAAATGCAACGGCGCTTTGAGAAGACAAAGTATGCTGCTGACATACTCTTTCATCTCAAAGAACTGTATGAGGAGAACTCTCGACATGAGAGGTTCACGGCTGTCAAGGAGCTTATGACAAGCCGCATGCGCGATGGACTTCGGTCCGCGAGCATGGGGTTCGTATGATTGGGCTCGTTGAAAAGCTGTCGGGCCTTGATATCACACTTCCACACGAGCTGTCTGTGGATGTGCTTCTCCTCTCACTGCCTGCTGCATTCGACCCCTTTGTGGTCAACTTCAACATGAACAAGCTGGCAGCCACCCTTGAAGAGGTAGTTAACATGCTTGTAGTGTTAGAAGGAACCAAAAAGAAGGACAAGCCCGTCCTCCTTATGGGCTCTTCTTCCTCTGCGAAGAAGGGGCCCAGACGCAAGGGTAAGAAGCGTTCTGCCCTGCGAAGGAAGAAAACCCACTAAGAAGCCAAAGGAAAAGGCTTCCAAGCCGAACAAGTCTGAGGATGTTTGCCACCACTGCCACAAACCTGGGCATTGGAGGAGGAACTGCAAGGAGTACCTCGAGCAGTTGCGAACTGCGAAAGGTATGTTCTATATCGAAATAAATATGTCTCTTAATTCGACTTCTTGGGTACTTGATACCGGATGTGGATCTCATATCTGCAATGATTTGCAGGAATGACAAGAAGCCGACGTCTTAGAGAGGGTGAGACCCACATGAGGCTTGGCAATGGAGCAAGAGTTGCTGCAGTAGCTATAGGAGATGTTTATTTATTTCTGTCTTCTGATTTTAAGTTGTTATTGAGAAACGTTTTGTTTGTTCCCGAATTAATAAAGAACATTATTTCTGTTTCTATGCTTGATAGTGATGGATATTCTTGTATGTTTGCTAATTCAATTTGCAATATTTACAAGAATGAATGTTTAATTGGAATTGGGGAACGCGAAAACGATTTATACACCTTAAAATTAAAGGACGTTCCAACTCGCGATGTCGAAACACATACAACAATGATTAAAAGGAAATACGATAACTTAAACCCAGCACAACTTTGGCACGCTAGGCTAGGTCATATTTCTCTAAGTAGGATGAACAAGTTAGTTAGGAGTGACATGTTTGATATGTCAGACATTAACTCCCTACCGACTTGTGAGTCATGTCTCAAAGGAAAGATGACTAAGCAACCCTTCAAGGGAAAGGGTGAGCATGCTCAAGGCCTATTGGATTTGATCCATACTGATGTGTGCGGCCCATTTAGTATTGGTACTAAGTACGGTCACACATACTTCATCACCTTTACCGACGATTACTCTAGGTATGGGTACTTGTACATGAAGCACAAGTCTGAATCCTTTGAAGGTTCAAAGAATTCAAGGCTGAAGTAGAAAATCAATTAGGCAAAAGTATTAAAGCACTTCGATCCGATCGAGGTGGTGAATACTTGAGTACTGAGTTTCAAGACTATCTGAAAGAGAATGGGATTCTCTCACAGTGGACCCCTCCGGCCACACCACAGCTCAATGGTGTAGCGGAGCGTCGTAATCGGACCTTGATGGATATGGTTCGATCTATGATGAGCCTCACTGAGCTTCCTACCTCGTTTTGGGGCTATGCGCTCGAAACGGCGGTAATGTTGTTGAACAATGTCCACACAAAGGCAGTGGATAAAACTCCATATGAGATATGGATGGGCAAACCACCCAAATACTCATACATGAGAATTTGGGGATGTCCTACTTATGTGAAGCAGACAGTGGGAGATAAGCTGGATACGAGATCCATATTATGTTACTTCGTTGGGTATCCAAAGAATTCCATTGGATACTACTTCTACTATACCAGCGAAACAAAAGTGTTTGTTTCTAGGAATGCCACCTTTATGGAAAGGGAATTTCTACTTGATAGAAAAGGCAAGATAGTAGAACTCGAAGAGGTTCGAGAACCAAATGAAGTACCAAGTGAGTCTCTCGCACCTACAGAGCCAGTACCAGAAATGGTCGCACCTAGGAGATCCGAAAGTGTCCCTAGGGCTCCTGAGAGATATGGTTTTCTCCTTGAAGATGATCAAGGTGATCAAGTTGTTGGATCTGATCCAAGAATTTTCAAGGAGGCAATTTCCGATGCTGATTCTAATTTGTGGCTTGAAGCAATGCAGTCTGAGTTTGACTCAATGCATGCGAACCAAGTTTGGACTCTTGTTAATCCTCCCGAAGGAATTGTTCCTATTGGGTGTAAATGGATATACAAGAGGAAACTTGGTCCTGATGGTAAGGTATTGACCTACAAGACACGACTGGTCGCGAAAGTTTACACTCAAAGGCAAGGTGTTGACTATGATGAAACTTTTTCACCAGTGACAATGTTCAAGTCGATTAGAATCTTACTAGCCATAGCCACATGGTACGACTATGAGATATGGCAAATGGATGTGAAAACTGCGTTCCTTAATGGAAACATTAAGGAAGAGATCTATATGACGCAGCCTGAGGGTTTCACATCTGTAGGAAGTGAGCATAAGGTATGCAAACTTCAGAGATCGATCTACTGTTAGAGTAGATGCCCAACTAGCCAACTTGTGGCGTGTGGGTTTATAGACTCTTGTATATGACAATCTTTATATATGATATTCGCATTTCATTTATGGCATTCTTTACTTTCATTGTGTTGTATAATGATTAACAATTGCGTTGAGTAAAGACCTAGAATGCACTATAGTGTATGTTAGATGTGATAGTGGGTATGACGGCTATCATGAAACACATCTAATAGTCACTGTATATTCTGAACATGTTCCTAGTCGATTGGGCCGTCAAAATGAGGATAAGGCCGCCAGAGCTTGAGACTAGTATCTGTGATGGAAGTACCATGTTTCATTGGTAGGGAACATTATGATGTTCTGAGCATGCAGATAGATAGTGACCTGGTGATCTATCGAACTACCCTCGTTCGGACTTTCCAAGTGGTTACCATTTTTCGAGTGGATAAGTCCGAGGTCTTGGTTGTACTGATTAGTCCTCACGACTCGAAACATCATTGAGACTCTACATGATAGACGTCTCACTTTGACTCGTTTGCCGACTCACTTGGGGTCATCAGGCGGCGGGATTGGGTGAGACCCGATGCATGTAGGAGTCGATGCATCGTTGCCGAGGATTCACCGCTCGCAGACATGCGTGGATATTATATGCTATATGAGGGGATAATAGTGTATAAATCTCTGGCCAGAGTACTAGAAGTGTTTTAGGTAAATGTGTTTACCTAGTTACACTCGCGATGTCACTATTCGATCTCCAAGATGTATGCATAGCTATCGGATCTATAGCGACTCTCGATTTACCAATGGTCGTTGATCTGATCGGGATATATGGATTGAAAGGACCGTAATGTACGCTAACCACGACCAACTGGTTCTTACAGGCACTATCAGTGATACCTAGGGGATCATGGGGCGATGTTGCTAGACGCTCTTACCATGATCTGATGGGCAAGTCCGGAATTGTGATTCCGGAGCCACAATGGTTGTGGGCCCATGACTAGATGTATCCCTGAACCATTGAGGGTCAC
>KQ987760.1:10746-23428 GCA_001598015.1 Dorcoceras hygrometricum
CGATCTGATCGACGATCGGAGTTACGATGAAGTCGCGGCGATGGATATCGTCATTTGGACCCGGGCCCGATGGGCCGGTCCAAGTCCATTGTTAAGTCTATATAATTGTGATTATTATTAGACTTAATAACAATTACATACAACACTCATCAAAACCCTAAACCTAATTGCTCCACACGCCGCCTCCTCTTCTCTTCCTCGCCGCCGCCGTGCGCCGCCCGCCGCCGCCAACTTCGCCGGAAAACGTTCTGGCTTAGTTTTTCGAGGAGTATTCGTTCGTGCTGATCTCTTCAGGGCTTCTAGTGCAGCCTGACGAAGGAGTCTCGGATCTGGTCGTGTACCGGATTGGCGTAACTACCGCAATCTACCGAGAAGAGCCGGGTTCTTGAAACACCGGTTGGAGCCAGGCACAAGTGCCAGCGAGGTAACACGCTTAAAACATCCTATGAATGTCGTAGAATGTTAATTCTTCTTCGTATTGATCGCCTCCCGGTTCTATGTTTATTGTTCTTCCGCTGCCTGGCCGGGGGGCGGATCCGGACCCCCAACAAATATTAGTTTTACAACAACTGAAAACCAACACAATATATACAATGACAAATACAAGCATAGAGTGACTCCCTAACAAGGTACATCCCAAATTAGCAATAGAACATCACAACCTTCCGGGGTATTCCCCGGAGGCTGCTCTACTGCCTAAAATAAATAATATACATAACTGAGACACTCTATCCATATCCTGGGGCACCGCCAGCTGAATCATCTCCACGACCAGCTGAGAAACCGTGGTAACCTAAACAACACATAAACAGGCAAAACAACCAGTCCCAGAGGGACATGGGGTCAAACCCCAGTATGGAGAGCAACATAAACAGCATGTAGATAGCAACATATATAAATGCACGTGTTATGCATGAGAACAGCAGAAAACCATTGCCGCATGCTACAACCAAAGCAGGGAGCCAATGAACTCAAGAAAAGCTTAACAACTGATACAATCGAATGGAAGATAGTGGCCACGATGTGTGTGAGAGCATGATAGCTATCCACTCGTCCCAACACACGGTACCAGATGCATAACATATCACTCAACCTGCTGTTGCCCAACTCATGAGATGTGGTAGCTATCCACTCGGCTCATAGTGGCTAACAAGAACCCAGCAGGGAGATGAGGAGCACGTTATTGCCGCTCGTCCTCAATACAAGCACCCTGGTACTCACAGATTAACATAGCAAGGAACGGCTAACAAGATCTGAGTTCAAAAGTGAAATGCGTGTATGATGCAACAGCTTGCAACGATCAACACAATAGCATACACTGTACAACATACCAGCAACATACACATATATCCATGCCTATCTCAAAGCTGTAATACATGCTCAAATCCGTACCTTTGCTTTCTGAGCTACAATTACCACAACAAAGTCCCGAGCGATTCAAATATGAAACATGCTAAACCAACAACAACGATAAAACTCGGGGACTGTAGCACAGAACTACGAACTGGGAGCTACGAGCTCCACCAGCTCTATCCTACCCTTCTAGCACAACAGACAGCTCTAAACAAAGCGTAAGAGAGGATCTAGCTCTTACTCGAAAGCACTACCTGAACAGGAAAGCAAATCTGCCGAAATGCTAACAGACTACACAAGGTAGCTTCTTTCGCGATCTTCCTCCAGCTTAACCCAAGCCTCCAAAAGCGGTACAGAACGAAGCGCCTTAGCAAGAGGAATTCAACTCTACCACTCTTGCTCCAATCCGAGTCTTCTATCGCCCGCAATCGGAGAAGATAAGGTTCGGTGAACAATAGCTAGGGTATCGCGAAAGAGTAAGGTTATGGAAAATATTTCTAAGTGTCGAGGAAAATATCGCGTTCGAATGGTCAAAGTCCTCTATTAATAACTCAATTTTGGTCAAATATGGTGAACAGTAACCACCGACAAATCGAGGTCCACATCCCCGGCCGTTGACCGGCCCAAGTCCATCTTTAAGTCTATTTATTTAGACTTAATGACTTGATTACATTATTACATGATTGATAACCCTAAACCTAGCACATAGCCGCCCCTCCCCTCCTCTCCAAGCGCCGCCGCCGCCCGCCGCCGATCGTCGCCGGAAATTTGTTCCGGCCAACTCGACGTGGAGAATCCGTTCGTGCTGATCTCTTCAGGGCTTCTAGTGCAGCCTGACGAAGGAGTCTCGGATCCTGTCGTGGACCGGATTGGCGTAACTACCGCAATCTACCGAGAAGAGCCGGGTTCTTGAAACACCGGTTGGAGCCAGGCACAAGTGCCAGCGAGGTAACACGCTTAAAACATCCTATGAATGTCGTAGAATGTTAATTCTTCTTCGTATTGATCGCCTCCCGGTTCTATGTTTATTGTTCTTCCGCTGCCTGGCCGGGGGGCGGATCCGGACCCCCAACAAATATTAGTTTTACAACAACTGAAAACCAACACAATATATACAATGACAAATACAAGCATAGAGTGACTCCCTAACAAGGTACATCCCAAATTAGCAATAGAACATCACAACCTTCCGGGGTATTCCCCGGAGGCTGCTCTACTGCCTAAAATAAATAATATACATAACTGAGGCACTCTATCCATATCCTGGGGCACCGCCAGCTGAATCATCTCCACGACCAGCTGAGAAACCGTGGTAACCTAAACAACACATAAACAGGCAAAACAACCAGTCCCAGAGGGACATGGGGTCAAACCCCAGTATGGAGAGCAACATAAACAGCATGTAGATAGCAACATATATAAATGCACGTGTTATGCATGAGAACAGCAGAAAACCATTGCCGCATGCTACAACCAAAGCAGGGAGCCAATGAACTCAAGAAAAGCTTAAAAACTGATACAATCGAATGGAAGATAGTGGCCACGATGTGTGTGAGAGCATGATAGCTATCCACTCGTCCCAACACACGGTACCAGATGCATAACATATCACTCAACCTGCTGTTGCCCAACTCATGAGATGTGGTAGCTATCCACTCGGCTCATAGTGGCTAACAAGAACCCAGCAGGGAGATGAGGAGCACGTTATTGCCGCTCGTCCTCAATACAAGCACCCTGGTACTCACAGATTAACATATCAAGGAACGGCTAACAAGATCTGAGTTCAAAAGTGAAATGCGTGTATGATGCAACAGCTTGCAACGATCAACACAATAGCATACACTGTACAACATACCAGCAACATACACATATATCCATGCCTATCTCAAAGCTGTAATACATGCTCAAATCCGTACCTTTGCTTTCTGAGCTACAATTACCACAACAAAGTCCCGAGCGATTCAAATATGAAACATGCTTGGCCAAACAAAAATAACCAGCTCAGGGACACTACGCACAGAAACTCCAACAGGGAGCTACGAGCTCAACCAGCTCTATTCTACCTTCCTAACACAACAGCTAGCTCTAAACGAAACGCAAGGTAGAATCTTGTACTTACTCAAAGAAATACCTAAGCAGAAAAACCAAATCTGCGAGTCCACGAACAACGAAACACTGTTGCTACTTCACGTTCCTCTTCTAGCTATCCAAATCCCTCGAGAGAGGTATAGGAAGAAGCGCCTTGGTAAGAGGAGTCCAACGCTACCACTTTTGCTCTAATCTGAGTCTCCTACCACCAGCAATCGAAGAAGATAAGGTTCGGTGAACAGTAGCTAGGGTATCACGACAGAGTAAGGTTACGTGAAATATTTCTAAGTGTTGGGGAAAATAACATTCGAATTGTAATAGTCCTCTGTATTGTTAGAGTAGATGCCCAACTAGCCAACTTGTGGCGTGTGGGTTTATAGACTCTTGTATATGACAATATTTATATCTGACACCAGCTCAGATCTGAGTACCACTCCAGCTCTGGACTCTACACCAAAACAGATTTGAACTTCCTTCAAAACGATGTCGCACAGAAGTCCACTATTCCACTGGACACGTCATCCCGCTAACACCAAATCTGCTTCGCTAAACGGCGTCGCATCGCTCCTAACCAAAACACCCAGATCTGAAAGACCAGATCTGACACCAACACTGACCAGCGTTCACTGATACCCAGACATCGCACTGGTTTTCGGTCTAGACAACCCTAAACCGGTCCACACCAAACCCTCGAACCAAGCCGGTTCACGCAGCGCTAGCAACTTGCGCCCCCAAATCTGGTTTCTCCCAAACGACGTTGCTTCGCTACCCGCGCAGAATATCAATTAGCGAACTCCAAATATTTTGCGACCACCAGATTTCACCACTAGCCTCAATTACAATCAACTAACGCCAAAGCCGAAGTTACCAACCAGCACTTCTCAACTCTCCAAATCTGACTACTACCCCGTAGAACTCTACAACTGTCCAGAGCTGTTCTAAACACAATATACAGAGAAACCCGATACGCTCACCCAGCATATCAGTTCAAAGCTAATCCATCCCAGATCTGTTCACCCCAAATATGGTCTATCCAAAAACCGATTAATTAACTCAATTAATCTATTAATCTTTCGGATCTCACATCTCTCCCCCACTGAAAATAAGACTTCGTTCTCGAAATCAAAGAACAACTCCAGAACTGAACAAAACTCAACAAAACAACCAATACTGGGAAACACGATATGCACAAACAACCAGCAACCTCGAACACGCAACAAGAGGCTACTAACCAATAGTTCAAGATAACTGGAAAACAACAACAAGCAAAATAGCTATCGGAGTTAATGCAAGATATACTCAAACAGATGAGGCCATTCGCGTTGCATTTTCTCTTCTAACTCCCACGTAGCTTCTTCTCTATCATGTTTGCTCCACTGGACCATCACCAAGAGAATGGTCTTGTTCCTGAGCTGTTTCTCCTTCCTATCCAGAATCTGCAAGGGATACTTAACATAGCTCAAAGTCCGATCCAGCTCTACCTCGTCAGTTCGCAACACATGAGAAGGATCTGGCTCATACTTCCTCAACACAGACACATGAAACACATCATGAAATGAGGACAGATCTGGTGGCAATAACAAGAGATAAGACAAAGGACCGATCCTCTCCATAATCTCATAAGGTCCAACATAACGAGGAGCTAACTTTCCCTTGAGACCAAAGCTCATCACACTTCTGAAAGGAGAAACTTTCAAGAAAACCATATCTCCAACCTGAAATTCCAAAGGCCTACGCCTGCGATTCTCTTAGCTAGCTTGGTGATCTTGTGCAGCTTTCATACGCTGTCGAATCAGATCTACTTGATCTCTCATCTGCTGCAAAAATTATGGAGAAGACAGCTGCTTCTTCCCCACTTCTCTTTCAAGAAAACCATATCTCCAACCTGAAATTCCAAAGGCCTACGCCTGCGATTCTCTTAGCTAGCTTGGTGATCTTGTGCAGCTTTCATACGCTGTCGAATCAGATCTACTTGATCTCTCATCTGCTGCAAAAATTATGGAGAAGACAGCTGCTTCTTCCCCACTTCTTCCCAACATATTGGCGATCTGCACTTCCCACCATACAATGCCTCAAATGGTGCCATTCCAATTGTCACCTTGTAGCTGTTATTATACGAAAACTCAACCAAAGACAATGAATCATGCAAGCTACCACTGAAATCCATCACAACAGCTCTCAACATATCCTCCAACGTCTGGATAGTCCTCTCAGATTGGCCATCGGTTTGGAGATGATAAGCAGTACTCATAGCCAATCTGGTGCCCAAAGCTGTTTTCAAACTCTTTCATAATCTGGAAGTAAACCTCGGATCCCGATCTGAAACAATGGACACAAGCACTCCATGCAATCGCACCACAAAATCTATGTACAGTTTCTCCATCTTCTTCAAAGATTACGTCATATTATAGGGAATGAAGTGAGCATACTTTGACATTCTATCTATAACAATCCAAACATCATCACAATCTCTGCTGGAACGAGGCAAATGGGTCACAAATCCATAGCTATGTGCTTCCAATTCTATTGGGACACCTCTAAACTCTGCAATAAACTACCAGGTCTCTATCCTTTCTGTAACTTGCTGACAATTCAAACATCGAGCGACAAAACCAGCAACATTACTCTTCAAACCTGCCCACCAGAAGTGCGGCTTCAAGGCATGGTACATCTTCTTTGCACCAGGATGGACACTATGTCTACTACAGTGAACTTCTCTCAAGATCTCCTCCTTCAAATCAATCAAATTTGGCACTACCAACCTGCCACGAAACCTCAAACAACCATCAGACGTGACAATGTAATCCTCCAACTGTCCAGCTCTAACCTTCAACTTCAACTCATGGATAGATGGATCTGTTCTCTGAGCTGCTCTAATACTCGAAACAATCTGTGGCTCAACTTGAAAAGAAGACACCACAACATAATCATCACCTGGGTAAAAACGCCAACCAGGAGTGCTCAGATGCTCATGAACCTTCGAAATCTGCAACGAAGCAAGCATAACCACTTGAGCTTTTCTGCTCAATGCATCAGCAACTACATTCACTTTCTCATGATGATACTGAATATCACAATTGAAATCCTTAAGCAGCTCCATCCATCTACGCTGTCTCAGGTTCAAATCTGGCTGAGAAAACAGATACTGAAGACTCTTGTTGTCTGTATATACCACAAACCGCTCGCCATACAGATAGTGGCGCCAAATCTTCAAGGAAAATACCACTGCTGCCAACTCCAAGTCATGAGCTGGGTATCGAGTCTCATGCGTTTCAACTGATGAGAGGAATACGCAATGACTCGATCGTTCTGCATCAAAACACAACCCAATCCATTCAGCGAAGCATCCAAACAAACCACAAAACCACCTGAACCTGAAGGTAAAGCCAACACTGGCGTTGTGGTTAGCTTCTCTTTAAGCAATCGAAAGTTGTTCTCGCATTGCTCCGTCCAAACAAATCTCTTATATTTCTGGGTCAACTGCATCATAGGCTTAGCTATACTAGAAAATCCCTCAATAAAGAGTCGGTAATAGCTAGCCAATCCCAAAAAGCTACGAATTTCTGAAACATTCTTGGGATGTTCCCAGTTCACAACAGCCTCTACCTTACTGGGATCAACAGACAGTCCATTGACCGAAATGACATGACCCAGAAACACTACTCTACCAACCAAAACTCGCATTTGGAGAACGTAGCATACAACTGCGAGTCTTGTAGAGTTTGGAGAACCACCCTCAAATGCTCTTTGTGCTGCATCGGAGTCTTCGAGTACACCAAGATGTCATCGATGAACACAATCAAAAACTGATCGATGAACTCTCGAAAGACTCGAATTCATCAAATCCATGAAAACTGCAGGGGCACTCGTTAAACCAAAAGGCATAACTAAAAACTCATAATGTCCGTACCTCGTACGAAATGCAGTCTTCGCAAAATCTTCCTTTCTAATACGCAACTGATGATACCACGAACGCAAATCGATCTTCGAATACACCGTTGATCCTTGAAGCTGATCAAAAATATCATCGATCCTCGGTAAAGGGTACTTATTCTTCACTGTAGCCTTATTCAGTTGTCGGAAGTCAATACACATCCTCATTGAACCATCCTTCTTCTTCACAAATAAGATAGGAGCTCCCATGGTGACATGCTAGGTCGAATAAAACCTTTCTCCAGCAAATAACTAAGCTGTAAGCTGTACCTTCTACTTCCTCAACTCAGCTGGCGCTAAACGATACGGGGTTCACGAGATCGGAGCTGTACCAGGTACCAAATCAATGCTGAAGTCGATCTCCCTTCTCGGAGGAAAGTCAGGAATCTCCTCGGGAAACACATCAGGGAAATCTCGAGCAACGGGGATGTCACTAAGCTCCACACACGACTAAAAGGATGCGTCCAAAGCATAGATCATGAATCTAGCATTCTCCAATGACATAATGCTAAACATCTCCATGGCGTAATCTTCGATTGGGAATCGATACCATAGAAGTTCCACTTCTCGCCAGACTGGGGCCAAAACGCACAACACCATGGAAACAATCCACTGTGGCCCTAGAACTAGAAAACACGTCCATTCCCACGATGAAATCGAAATCCCACATCACTATACGAATCAGGTTCGCTACCAACACATTCTAACCAAATCTAAGAACGTCATTCAACAAAATCTCTAGGGAGAACAGGCTCGCGCCGGCAGGAGTTGCAACAGAAACAACATCACATAAGAAGTGGCATGCAAACCATGCTCAACCACAATTGCATCAGCTATAAACGAATGTGATGCTCCAGTATCAAACAATACACGTGCAGGAAAATCAAAGACAGTACCTGCAATCACTCCTCCTGGCGTGCCTTCCGCTTTCTCCTCGTCATGGCATTCACCTGGGCATGCTGAGGTCCTGAGGACTGAGGCTGGGAAGACTGTCCAAACCACGAAGGACCAGGCTGCTGGAACGGCCTATACTGAGTCTCCCCTACCCTCGGCTGCTGAACAAGAAAATAACGACCTCGAGACAACCCACCAGAACGACCCTATGGTGAGGCTTCGATGTGCTGAGATCCTGCCAATGGACACACTCTCGCAAAATGTCCATATTTCCCACAATTATTGCAAGCACCCTAATCCCTGTACACTGCGTCGAGGGGTGTTTGCCTCCACACTGACCACAAAAGATAGCCCTAGGGCTACTGCTGCTGCTCGAACTACCGAAGCCTGAAGAACTAGAACCCTGCTTCTTCTTGAACTGATGGCCACGAGGCCTAAACCTGTGGCGCCCAGACTGTTGCGTTGACTGCTGGGGCCGTTGCTGAGATGACTGGGGAAACTGAGGACGGTTGCACCCCTGGAACATTGGGACGTGAAACTTGCACTGCTGGAGGTTGTACCCTAGACCTGCTGTTCCTCAACCCCTCCTCGATGTCCATTGCCTTGTCCACCGCGTCCGCATAACTGGTAGGTGAACACGCCAACACCAAGGAATACAGATCCTCGTTAATCCCTTCCAAGAAACGGTTCCTATTCTCCCTCTCTCGGCCAGACACATGAGGAACATAAGCCAAAAGAGAAGAAAACCTTCGAGCATACTCACCCACCGACATGGTTCCCTGAACCAAGTTGTCAAACTCACACTCTCGGGCATTCACATAAGACTCTGGAACATACTCCTGACGAAACGCCGTACAGAAACTATCCCAAGTAATCCCTGCACCAGTCTCCTCGAGCGTATGTGAAGCACCTCTCCACCATCGCTCTGCGTTCTTCCTCAGCTAAACGGTCGCCAAACTCAGTCTGCGCTCATCATCATAGCGCACTCTAAACAGTACAGTAATGTGTTGCAGCCAAGACTCCGCATTAGAACTACTCTCGTCGCCATCGAAAGTCTGAGGATTCATACGCTGAAACCTTGCCATGATTAGTTCCATCTCATCCACCCGTGCTGCCAGCACATCAACCTCCTCCTCGACCTGCCTAGCACGTCTATGAACAGGAGCACTACGCCGAATCTCCTCATTCCGACCCTCAGATTCTGCCAGAATCTGCCTGGTTGCTCTACCCTTACGTCTAGGCAGCATCTAAGTAAACACTAATGCGGTAAGATCACACAATAGATATAGCACATAGTCAAGCATAAGCAACAAGCAACAAAGTGCCTAGACTCAAGTGTGATCAAAATAATTCGAGTTTATCCCAGTTTAAGCTCTGATACCAAAAATTTCAGGCCCGGTGCACAACACAGAGTTAACCACGCAAAATACAATTGCGGAAGCATTTAAAATAGTGGCTAAATTTTTTTTATTTGGCGTAACTTAGAAAATCATAATTCAAAATACAACGATATTCAAAATATTGGTTTTACAACAACTGAAAATCAACAGAGCAGATACAATGACAAATACAAGCATAGAGTGCATAGAGTAACTCCCTAACAAGGTACATCCCAAATTAACAATAGAACATCACATTCTTCCGGGGTATTCCCCGGAGGCTGCTCTAATGCCTAATATAAATAATATACATCACCGGGACACTCTATTCACCTCCTGGGGCACCGCCAGCTGAATCATATCCACGACCAGCTGAGAAACCATGGTAAGCTAAACAACACATAAACAGGCAAAACAACCAACCCTAGAGGGACATGGGGTCAAACCCCAGTACGGAGAGCAACATGAACAACATGTAGATAGCCACATATATAAATGCATGTGCTATGCATGAGAATAGCAGAAAACCATTGCCGCATGCTACAACCAAAGCAGGGAGCCAATGAACTCAAGAACAACTCAACAACTGATACAATCGAATGGAAGATAGTGGCCACGATGTGTGTGAGAGCATGGTAGCTATCCACTCGTCCCAACACACGGTACCAGATGCATAACAGATCACTCAACCTGTCGTTGCCAAACTCATAAGATGTGATAGCTATCCACTCGGCTCATAGTGGCTAACAAGAACCCAGCATGGAGATGAGGAGAACGGTATTGCCGCTCGTCCTCAATACAAGCACCCTGGTACTCGTAGATTAACATAGCAAGGAACGGCTAACAAGATCTAAGCTCAACAGTGAAATGAGTGTATGCAAATGCAACAGCTTGCAACAATCAACACAATAGCATACATTGTACAACATACTAGCAACATACACATATATCCATGCCTATCTCAAAGCTGTAATACACGCTCAAATCCGTACCTTTGCTTTCTGAGCTACAATTATCACAACAAAGTCCCGAGCGATTCAAATCTAAAAACTGCTAAACCAACAACAACGATAAAACTCAGGGACTGTAGCACAGAACTACGAACTGGGAGCTACGCGCTCCACCAGCTATCCTACCCTTCTAGCACAACAGACAGCTCTAAACGAATCGTAAAGGAGGATCTAGCTCTTACTCAAAAGCACTACCTGAACGGGAAAGCAAATCTGCTGAAATGCTAACAGACTACACAAGGTAGCTTCTTTCGATCTTCCTCCAGCTTAACCCAAGCCTCCAAAAGCGGTACAGAACGAAGCGCCTTAGCAAGAGGAATCCAACACTACCACTCTGCTCCAATCCGAGTCTTCTATCACCGAAAATCGGAGAAGATAAGGTTCGGTGAACAGTATCTAGGGTATCACGACAGAGTAATGTTATGGAAAATATTTCTAAATGTCGGTGAAAATATCACGTTCGAATGGTCAAAGTCCTCTATTAATAACTCAATTTTGGTCAAATCTGGTGAACAGTAACCACCGACAAATCGAGGTCCACAGCTAATAACTCAATTTTGGTCAAATCTGGTGAACAGTAACCACCGACAAATCGAGGTCCACAGCTGACACCAGCTCAGATCTGAGTACCACTCCAGCTCTGGACTCTACGCCAAAACAGATATGAACTTCATTCAAAACGACGTCGCACAGAAGTCCACTATTCCACTGGACACGTCATCCCGCTAACACCAAATCTGCTATCGCTAAACGGATCTCGCATCGCTCCTAACCAAAACACCCAGATCTGAAAGACCAGATCTGACACCAACACTGATCAGCGTTCACTGATACCCAAAACGACATCGCACTGGTTTTTGGTCTAGACAACCCGAAACCGGTCCACACTATCAGGCCCTGTGCTAATTACTCACAATTAACACATAATAAGCACATAAACATGGAAGCATAAAATCAGGGTTTAAAAATTTTTCGAAATAGTTTGGGCCTGGACTTAAAATCATCATTCAAAAGATTCATAATCAAAATACGGGTTAAATCAAACTCATACAAACCAGGTAACAATAAATCTCAAATCAAATACAGATCCCCAATACATAGAAACACGGGGCATCCCCTGGTTCAATACATAATAAAATAGACTGGGATTCAAGTAAATGGGGATCGACCAGCTGAACCTCCACTCTGTCCAGCTTGGTTACCTGATGATCCTGCAAATGTGTAACACAGACCCAAACAACACAAAAGCAGGTGTTAGGATAAAATTTATAGTTTTGGTGATAACAAAGAAAAGAAAAGATTTGGAATTAAATGATAATATTCACGATGATCAACATTGCTGACAACAGTGATTAGCTCAAGCTACAGTTATAAGTTTCGAGTTGATCAAAATCAGATCTTGGAACAGTGGAGTGATTGATTTGGATATTCGAGTTTTGATGAAGTAATTGAGAGAAGAGATATCTGCCAACAGCTCGTGTCCAAATGCAAACAGCAACGGGAACAGTGACTCGTTCTACCAACAGAAAGGGCAGTATACATTGATAAGTTTGCTCGACAGATCTTGTGACGTCATCAGTACTGATATTTGCAAATGGATGTATTTTGTTTACCGCGACAAAATCTCTCAACAGTAAGGAACTGTTCATTCGTCTCCTTCAAGGAAAGATCTGTCGATAGAAATAACCTCAGGCGCAAGCATAAAGCTGATTCAAATTCGATCGTATACTCAATTGGAAAAGATCGATGACCAAAACAAGAATCACTCATACTGCCTGAAATTAAGGAGACGAGATTTGTACTATCTTTGGAAAAATAGTACACATTGGCAGAGGCGATTTCAACGGGAGTGCACTCACATGGAAATGATACTCGCATCCCTGACGAAACGCAATTTACCATATAATGGAGCAAGATTGACGGCGTTCTACTGTCAGGAATTCAAAAAGGATTTGTTGCCTTATCTGGATTCATCGACCGTTGAACGAAGATTATAAATAGCAGACTGTTTGAATTGAAGACATA
>KQ987760.1:56020-68315 GCA_001598015.1 Dorcoceras hygrometricum
TGTCGGACACTATCGAAACCGGAACTCCATGCAATCTAACCACATGGTCGATGTACAGCTTCACCATTTTCTTCATAGAGCACTTCACATCATAGGGAATGAAATGGGCTGACTTTGAAAGTCTATCGATCACAACCCAAATAGCATCGCATCCCCTGCTCGATCGAGGTAGATGAGTCACAAAATCCATGGCGATGTGCTCCCAATTCCATTGGGGCACCTCTAAACTCTGCAGCAATCCACCAGGTCTCATCCTCTCAGCCTTGACCTGCTGGCAATTTAGACATCGAGCAACAAAACCAGAGATGTCGTTCTTCATACCTGCCCACCAGTAGTGAGACTTCAAGGCATGATACATATTCCTCTCGCCCGGATGCACACTGTACCGACTACAATGTGCTTCATTCATGATGGTCTCTTTCAAATCAATCAGGTTCGGAACCACTAATCTCCCTCGAAATCTCAGACATCCATCCAACTAAACAGAGAAATCATCAGACTGACCATTCTGGGCCTTAATCCTCAACTCATGGATGTAGGGATCAGTCCTCTACGCCTCCCTGATGTCATGCAAAATCTGCGGCTCAACCTGAATCGTAGAAACCATGAAGTACTGATCACTCGGCTGAAATCTCCAACCAGAAGTACTCAACTGCTCATAGACTCTCGAAGCACTCAAAAACGAAAGCATCACAGGCGGGGTCTTTCTACTCAAAGCATTTGCTACGGAGTTCTTCCGCCCAGGCTGGTACTGAATCTCACAGTTAAAGTTCTTGAGCAATTCCATCCATTGTCGCTGCCTCATATTCAAGTCAGACTGCGTGAAGATATATTTCAAGCTCTTGTGGTCGGTGTACACCATAAATTCTTCACTATAAAGATAATGTCGCAAAATCTTCAAGGCAAACACTATCGCAGCCAGCTCCAAATCGTGAACAGGGTACCTCGTCTCGTGAGGCTTCAACTGTCGAGACGCATAAGCTATCACGTATCCGTTCTACATCAGAACACATCCTAAACCACTGAGAGAAGCATCGGAGCACACCACGAAACCTCCAGATCCAGACGATAGAGCCAACACAGGAGCAGTAATCAACTTCTCCTTCAACGTCTGAAAACTGTTCTCGCACTCATCAGTCCACACAAATCTCTTATCCTTCTGAGTCAACTGAGTCAGAGGCCTGGCTATCGAAGAGAACTTCTCGATGAAACACCTATAATAGCCAGCCAATCCCAAGAAACTACGGATCTCGGAAACGTTCCTCGGTCTCTCCCAGTTAAGAAATGCTTCGACCTTGCTCGGATCTACCGAAATCCCTTGTGCTGAAATCACATGACCCAAAAAGATAATTCTATCAAGCCAGAATTCGCACTTGCTGAATTTGGCATAAAGCTGCGAGTCTCTCAATCGCTGCAACACCAGTCTAAGATGCTCCATATGCTCTCTCAAACTCCTCGAGTACACCAGGATGTCATCTATGAAGATGATCACGAACCGATCAATATACTCGCTGAATACGCGGTTCATCAAATCCATGAACACAGCTGGGGCATTCGTCAATCCAAACGGCATGACCAGAAACTCATAATGCCCATAACGAGTCCGAAAAGCTGTCTTCGCCACATCTGCGTCTCTAATCCGCAACTGGTGATAACCAGAGCGCAAATCAATCTTCGAGTAAACGACCAATCATTGCAACTGATCGAACAAGTCGTCAATCCTCGGCAAAGGATACTTGTTCTTCACCGTCGCTTTATTCAACTATCTGAAATCCACACACATCCTCATAGATCTATCATTCTTCTTCACAAAAAGAATCGGAGCTCCCCAAGGCGGCATACTCGGTCTAATGAAGCCTTTCTCCAAGAGATCTCTCAACTGATCCTTGAGTTCTTTCAACTCTGCTGGCGCCAACCGATACGGAGCTCTAGAAATCGGGGCGGTACCGGGCACCAACTTGATACTGAAGTCGATCTCACGCCTCAGAGGGAATCTAGGAATCTCGTCTGGAAACACGCCGGGAAACTCCTGGACGATCGGGATATCACTCAACTCCAATCGCTGCTCTTGGGAACTATCAAGCGCGTACATCATAAATCCAGCATTTCCTAGCGATAGCAGGCTAAACATCTCCATGGCGGAAACCAGCGGAATCTTCGAGCACGAATCAGCACCGTAGAAATCCCACTTCTCACCCGAATCAGGTCGAAATCTCACAACACCATGGAAGCAATCAACCGTAGCCTTATAGCTAGATAATACATCCATCCCCAAGATACAATCGAAGTCTCTAATTCCCAAAACAATCAGATTGGAAACTAAAACATGCTCATCAAACCTAATCAGGCAATCAATCACTACCTCTCGGGACCACAGACTCACACCAGCAGGGGTAGACACCGAAACGACATCACACAATGGGGATGAACTCAACCCATGCTCAAACACAAACAACTCAGATATGAAAGAATGTGATGCTCCAGTGTCAAATAAAACTCTCGCAGGATAATCAAAAATAAAGCATGTACCTCCAATCACCATGCCAGGCGTCTCCTCAGCCTGCTCTCTAGTCAAAGCGTGCGCCTGAGCCTGCTGGGGAATCTGGAACTGGGGTCGAGAATGTCCTCCAAACCTAGACGGTCCACTAGGCTGAAATCCAGATCGTTGGGTCGGAATAGGAAACTGCGGTCTCTGCGAAGAACCACCAGCCGATCCCTGCTGTGAAGAAACCGACGTCTGTCCCCTCAACATCGGACACGCTCTCCGATAATGTCCCGGCTGTCCACAGTTGTTGCATGTTCCCTGAACTCCACGACACTGCGAAGTCGGATGCCTCCCTCCGCACTGTCCACAAAATACACCGCCAGAACCACTGCCTGAACCACTGCCAGAACCAGAGCTCACTGAACCAGAGGAACTCGAGTTGCCCTTCTTCTTGAATTGCTTCCCTCGAGGTCGGAACTGATGGCGACTCGACTGCTGTGACCCCTGAGGAGACTGATACGACTGCGACACATCCTGCACCGGCTGCGAAGCACACCCAGTCGTCTGATGCACCGGAGCCTCGGGATCCATCAAACTCTCCTCAATATCAACCGCATTGTTCACAGCTTCAATATAGGTCGTCGGGGATCCAGACAACACCATACGGTAAAGATCAGGTCTCAAACCCTTCAAGAACTTGTTCCTCTTTGTTCGCTCTTGGTTGCTACGTGCGGCATGTACACCAGAAGCGCAGAGAACTGCCTCGCGTACTCAGCCACGCTCATCGTCCCTTGCTTCAGGTTATCAAACTCGCGCTCTCGGCTGCTGAAGTAGGACTCAGGGGTATTGTCAGGCCTCGTGCACTCGTAAAAACACCAAAACACAAGCGGAAGCTAAAAAATACGGGTAAAATTTTCGCTTTTGGCCTGACGGTTTAAAAAAATATAATTTAAAATAGAGCGATACTCAAAATAGCTATCCCAGTCTATAAATTCAACAAACCAACAAATGGCTACAAGCCGTAACAACACAGTATAGCATACAACAAGAATAACATGTATAAGACTCCAACAACATAATACAACAACAAAGCGCAGGGCATCCCCTGGCTAACAATACCGATACATATAAATATGCTATACGCTACTGGGATACTTAACCACCTCCTGGGGCACCACCAGCTGGGTTAAAACCACGACCAGCTGTAAAACCTGGGTTTCCTGAAAACAACACAAGTGTAGGACATGTGGGTGCTACCCACTCACCCCTACTCGCCCACCCTTACCAGATGCATCAGCACCCAACCTATGAACTGTGGTAGCTAGCCACTCGGCGCATAGGGGAAATGAGAGTGCGGAAATCGCCGCTCGCCCTCGCATCCTGGTAAGAAAACAAAGAAGCAACAACGAAACAAGGCAATGGCTGTCGCAACTGAAATGGAATGTCATGCGTGTATGCAACATGCTGGAACACAAGCATATAAACATATGCAACGCAGCAATAAAACACAACAAGCATACACAGTCCCCAACCAGGACAACAACCAAGCACTGCAATCCAAACACAGCCATCTCGAAATTCATCCAAGCCAAGTTCCACGCTGAATTACAAGCTCAAGATCCGTACCTTAAATTACTAGCTCAATTACCATAATACTAGGCCTGAGAAATCTGATTCCAACCTGTTAAACATACGCAAGATACAGGGAATCATCAACAACAACTCACGGCCAACCACAGAAATACACGGCTGGGAGTTCCACGCTCAACCAGCAACTAATCACCCTAATACAACTCAACATGGAGCTAAATCACAGCTAGGAAACGAGATCTCAAAGTTAAAACCGAAGGCTACCTGCATGCACAAACACACTGTCAAAGATAGCAGCTTCACGATCTCTCTCCAGCGAACGATAGACTTCGAAACTAGTATAGGGTGAAAGAGCTTTCCAAGAGGAGTCCAACGCTACCTCAAGCGAAAGAAATGATGGTCGGAAGCGACGGGAAATTACCGGAGAAGATCACGGTGAACAGTAGCCGAGGGTTTGAGAAACAAGAACGAATGTCGGGGGAAAAATATTCTAAGTATGGGATCTGGTGGAATATAACGAAACCAAGCCTTGCTCCTTAAATAAGCGCAAGAAATCTGTTTAATTATTCCACCGACAGAAACAGATCCCACCAGCAACGCTCGCTCGCGCTAAGCAACGCTCAAACTCCAAAACGACGTCGCTCCAATACCACGGTGAAATCTGGTCGAAGCAACACACTACAACAGAGTCCACGCTACGTCATCAAATCTGGTCATTCGAATGCTAAACTCGCAATACAGATCTCTCCCTCCAGCGTTCACCAAAACGACGTCGTTGCAACTTATCCAAACGACATCTCTTCACTCTCAGCACAAGAACTTGCGGGCAGATCTCACAATCAGATCCTAGCGCTAAACGCATTACCAGATCTCTCCTAAACGACAACGTTTCCACCTCGTGCTACAGTAACGTTGACTCGCGTTGACATCTAGTAAACAAACCAACCAGACTTCGCCTCACGCAACCAGACCTTACGCTAGCGCTAAACCAATACGACGTCGCACCAACCCAAAACAAGTCACGCTACCAGATTTCTCCCACACACGAGAAAATCCAGACTTCACAGAACAACGGCGTATGGTGATCTCGCGTTACCAAATGCGCGATGCGACCAGATTCCACTAAAACGACCAGCTTTCACCCAAAAATCCAGATTTCTCACAAAAACAGATTTCAAACCCAAAAACACGAAAACTTCCAGAATTACTTAAAATGTGATTTCCGACCCGAAAATACAAACCAAACTTCCAAACAGAGATCTGAACCACCAGAAATCTCCAAAAACCGATTAATTCCAACAAATTAATCTTAATTACATTTCAGGTCTCACATTTCTCCCCCACTAAAAAGGATTTCGTCCCCGAAATCAAACAACAATTCTGGCACAACAACACAGTAACAGCAAGATACAAACAGAACTCGCCCAACACAAGGCCAAGAGTTCAAGATAACTGAGCAAACATATAACAACAACTAGGGAAGAAATACAACTAAAAGCTACAACTACTGGAAATCTAGCTCAACAGCTACTCAAACAGATGCGGCCACTCGCGCTGCATTCATTTTATTCCGGATTCCCAAGTAGCTTCTTCCCTTCCATGCTTGCTCCACTGTACCATTACCAACGGAATGGTCTTATTTCTCAACTGTTTCTCTTTTCTGCCTAGGATCTGCAAGGGGTATTCTTGATAACTCAACGACTGATCTAGACCTCGTCAGTTCTGAGCACATGAGACGGATCTGGCTCATACTTCCTCAACATGGAAACATGGAAGACGTCATGAAGAGAAGACAACTCTGGCGGCAACAACATCCGATACGCTAAAGGGCCAATCCTCTCAACAATCTCATATGGTCTGACGTAACGAGGGGCTAACTTACCCCTGTGTCCAAAGCGCATGACACTGCGAAACGGAGAAACCTTGAGAAATACACGATCACCAACCTGAAACTCAAGAGGTCGACGCCTCTTATTCGCATAACTGGCTTGGCGATCTTGGGCAGCCTTCATCCGCTGTCTAATAAGATCCACATGATCTTTCATTTGCTGCACAAAGTCAGTGGCAGATAGCTGCTTCTCCCCCACTTCTTCCCAACATACCGGCGATCTGCACTTTCTGCCATACAAATCCTCAAATGGCGCCATACCAATCGTCACTTGGTAGCTGTTATTGTACGAAAACTCAACCAAAGACAACGCGTCTTGCCAGCTACCTCAGAAATCTAACACAACAGCTCGCAACATATCCTCCAATGTCTGGATAGTGCGCTCAGATTGGCCATCCGTCTGGGGGTGATACGCTGTGCTCATAGTTAATCTGGTACCCAAAGCTGTTTGCAAACTCTTCCAAAACCTGGACGTAAACCTCGGATCTCGGTCGGAAACGATCGAAAAAGGTACACCATGCAGTCTAACAACAAAATCAACGTACAGCTTCGCCATCTTTTTCAACGAGAAGGTCATACCATAGGGAATAAAATGTGCAGACTTCGACAGACGGTATACAACCACCCAAATAGCATCGCATCCTCTGCTGGAACGAGGCAGATGCGTCACGAAATCCATAGCAATGTGCTCCCAATTCCATTGGTGCACTTCCAAACTCTGCAACAGACCACCAGGTCTCATCCTTTCGGCCTTAACCATCTGACAATTCAAACAACGAGCAACAAAACCAGCAACGTCGCTCTTTAGGCCAGCCCACCAAAAGTGCGGCTTCAAAGCATGGTACATCTTCCGTGCACCAGGATGAACACTATGTTTGCTGCAATGCGCTTCCCGAAGGATCTCCTCCTTCAAATCAATCAAATTGGGCACAACCAACCTGCCCCGGAAATGCAAACAACCATCGAAAGGGACAAAATAATCCTCAAGTTCGCCAGCCCTGACCTTCAACTTCAACTCGTGGATAGACGGATCAGTTCTCTGAGCTGCTCGAATGGTAGAAACAATCTGTGGCTACACTTGGAAAAAAGAAACCACCACACAATACTCAGCCGGGTAGAATCTCCAACCCGTAGTGTTAAGATTCTCCTGATTCTTAGAGATGTACAACGACGCAAGAATCTCACTAGCCTTCCTGCTCAAAGCATCGGCCACTACGTTCGACTTCCCAGGCTGGTACTTGATCTCACAATCAAAGTCTTTTAGCAGCTCCATCCACCGACGTTGTCTCATGTTCAAGTCAGGCTGCGAAAACAGATACTGCAAACTCTTGTGGTCGGAGTACACCACAAACTGCTCGCCATACAGGTAGTGACGCCAGATCTTTAACGCAAAGACCACCGCTGCTAACTCCAAATCATGGACTGGATAACGAGTCTCATGCGGTTTCAGCTGCCGTGAGGCATACGCAATGACTCGACCATTCTGCATCAAAACACAACCCAATCCATTTAGTGAAGCGTCAGAGCAAACAACGAATCCACCTGTTCCATACGGCAGAGTTAACACAGGCGCAATAGTCAATTTCTCTTTAAGTAGTTGAAAAGCATTCTCGCACTGCTCAGTCCAAACAAAACGCTTGTCCTTCTGAGTCAATTGAGTCATCGGCTTTGCTATACTAGAGAATCCCTCGATGAAGCGACGATAATAGCCAGCCAGACCCAAGAAACTACGAATCTCGAAAACATTTCTAGGACGCTCCCAGTTCAGAACAGCATCAACCTTACTGGGATCCACCGAAATCCCCTCGGCTGAAATTACATGTCCCAAGAATACGATGCGATCCAACCAGAACTCACACTTAGAGAACTTTGCATACAACTGCTGGTCTCTCAGCGTCTGAAGGAAAATACGCAAATGCTTCTTGTGCTCCAAAGGAGTCTTCGAATAGACTAAGATGTCGTTGATGAACACGATCACAAACTGATCAATAAACTCACGGAAAACTCGGTTCATCAAATCCATAAAGACTGCAGGGGCATTAGTCAATCCAAACGGCATAACCAAAAACTCATAATGCCCGTACCTCGTACGAAAAGCAGTCTTCGCTACATCTTGCTCCCTCACTCTCAGCTGATGGTACCCTGAACGAAGATCAATCTTTGAATACACCGCAGAACCTTGCAACTGATCAAACAGATCATCGATTCTCGGCAACGGGTACTTGTTCTTGACAGTGGCTTTGTTCAGCTGGCGAAAATCAATGCACATCCGCATCGAGCCATCCTTCTTCTTCACAAACAAGATGGGCACTCCCCACGGTGACATACTAGGTCGAATGAAACCTTTATCCAGCAAATCATCTAACTGCACCTTGAGTTCTCTCAACTCCACAGGCGCCAGACGATAAGGAGCACGTGAAATCGGAGCTGTGCCAGGAACCAGCTCTATGCTGAAGTCAATCTCCCGCCTCAGAGTAAAATCAGTAATCTCCTTTGGAAACACATCCGATAAATGTCGCACCGTGGGAACATCACTGAGCTGAACGCGGGAAGAAGAAGACGCATCCAAAGCGTAGATCATAAAGCCAGCATTCCCCAAAGACAACAAACTAAACATCTCCATCGCTGAGACCAGGGGAATCTTCGATCTAGAGTCCTGGCCGTAGAAGTCCCACTTCTCGCCAGACAAAGGCCTAAAGCGCACAATTCCATGGAAACAGTCCACAGAGGCCCTATAGTTGGACAGCACATCCATCCCAACTATGCAATAAAAATCCCACAACATCAAACGGATCAAGTTCGCTAACAGGACATGCTCACCAAAACGCAACACACCATCCAACAAAACCTCTTGGGAGAACAGGCTCACACCACCAGGGGTAGAAACAGAAACAACATCGCGCAAAGGGATGGTACACAGACCATGCTCAACAATAAACGAATCAGAAATAAACGAATACGATGCACCGGTGTCAAACAACACACGAGCAGGAAAGTCAAAGACAAGACATGTACCTCCAATCACTCGGCTCGGTGTCTCCTCAGCCTGCTCCCTCGTAATGGAGTTAACCTGAGCATGCCGAGGTCCAGAGAAGAAAGGCTGAGACGATTGTCCGAACCGCGATGGACCAGGCTGCTGAAAAGGCCTAAACCGAGTCTCACCCAAACGGTGCTGCTGAAACTGCTGAGAACGGCCCCTAGACTGACACCCACGACCCTGAGGCTGGGCCGCGGTCTGCTATGATCCAGCTGACGGACAAACTATAGAAAAATGCCCGTACTGACCACAAAGGTTGCAGGAGCCCTGCACACCAACACACTGCGTGGACGAATGCTTTCCACCACAGAAGCCACAAAACTCAGCCCGAGAACCGCTGCTACTCGAGCTGCCTGAACCAGAAGAGCCAGAACCCGACTTCTTCTTGAATTGCTGACCGCAGGGTCGAAACCTCTGACGGCCAGACTGCTGAGCCACCTGCTGCTAATGCTGGGGCTGATGGGCCGACTGGGAGGACTGGGAAGACTGCACTCCCTGAATAGCAGGACGACTAACCTGCGCCGCCTGCTGCCTGCGAGCACGACGATTCTGCAAACCTTCCTCGATATCAATAGCAATATCAACTGCTTCAGCATAGCTCTTGGGTTTGCTGGTCAGCACCATCTGATACAACTCTTCATTCAAACCTTCAAGAAAGCAAGTCCGCTTGGCCCTCTCCCGGCCAGAAACATGGGGAACGTACGCCAACAGATAAGAAAACTTCTTAGCATACTCCCGAACAGTCATGGAACCCTGCTCCAGATGGTCGAACTCCCGCTCCCGGGCGTTCACATAAGACTCGGTGATGGATCTGTTTTGACAGATCCTGATTAAGTTTTGAATTACACAAAACCTGTTATTGTGTTTCTAACAATTCTACTTAAGTGTACAGGTTTTAGGAACGAAGAAGAAGATGAACAATAGCAGAATCTGTCCAGTCGATGGTTCAAGTTAAAGATCAGCGGTTGGTTTGGTGCATACATTTAGACGGCAGCTGGATTAGCAATGGAGACGTCCAAAGTTGAATCAGTTGTTCGTAATCAGGCGGAGGCCAAGTTGAACCAGCTGGAGCAAAGTGAATCAGCTGGAATGATGAGAAGACCAGCTGCAAGCGCAAGAGATAAAGCGACGTCGTAGAAGAAGATTCCAATCGCAAGTTACTGTTGAAGAAGCTGTTGTCAGTTACTATTCAAGAAGCTGTCGACAGTTGCCATTCATATTACTGTTGACGAATCTGTTAGCAGTCGCGATTCATATTACTGTTGACGAATCTGTTAGCAGTCGCGCTTCATATTACTGTTGACGAATCTGTTAGCAGTCGCGATTCTAATTACTGTTGACGAATCTGTTGACAGTCGCTATTCAAGAAGCTGTTGACAGCTGATGAGCAATGTTGAACAAGAAGCTGACAACAACAAACGTAACAGTGAAGAAAGCGACGTCGTGCTAAAGAATCAGCAGATGGTTAGAGTTCAGCAGATGGCTACAGTGGAATGGATTCAGCAGAAGCGCAAATACAAAGATTCAGCAGATGATATGTGAAGTTGGCAATTGCAAAACGATGTCGCTTGAATAAGTTGGAACGACAGCGTTTTGCATTCGTGATAAGAATCAGCAGGAGGATTTTGCGATGGCAATAACCAGCAGGCGCAAGCAGTTGGTGGATAGCGTGTTTTGCTAAGTTAGGATTGCAAAACGACACCGCTTGATTTAAGAGAAGCGACGTCGTACAGGAAGATCTATCAGCAGAGAGCTTCAGTGCAACCAGCAGATAGTATTTGGAGTTAGCGTAGCAAAATGATGTCGTTTACATAAGTTGATACGACAGCGTTTTGCCTTCGCGCTAAAGATTCAGCAGATGCTCTTTGCGTTGATAACCAGCAGTCGCAAGATACCAGCAGGTAGCTTGTACATCCAGTCGAGAGCAACAGCGTTATAATCAACCAGTCGAGGATGCATAGCAAACGATGTCGTTTGAATAAGTTGATACGACATCGTTTGATCTAACCAGTCGTTGGGAAATCCAATCGCAAGCATTTCACGACCAACGACTGGACAACCAGCTGCAAGTACATCCAGACGCAATCAACAGTACATTCAGACGAGAGCTACAGTATACCAGCTGTTGATATGCATCCAGTCGCAAAGATCGAGAAGCAACGATAATTTCAGCAGCAGCGCAAAGAATAGTGAAGTCTGGACAGTTGCGAAGAAGAAATGACACTCAGCTGTTGGGATGCAATCAACGCTCAAAATGGAAAGAATCAATGGCTGAGATTAAGTCGTGCAAATTGCCTCAATTCAAGGGAACAAGATTTTTTACTATTCTGGGAAATAATACAATTTACAGAGGAGCGTTGCACGTATTTGGAAAGACGACAATTTGGCCTTGACAAGCGCAGAACAGATTTGAATTCACTGTCTAACGGCCATATTCGAACAGAGGATATTTATAGAAGAAGATTTGAAGGAAGAAGGTTGACGAGTGTGAAAAGACGAGATGTTTGTTGTGGCACAGAAAAGAGAAAATTAAAAGGAGACAACAACGAAAGGGAAGAACACAGGAAGATGAAGCAGTCGACAATCATTCTTGAGAGGAGCTTATTGTGTCGACTGCTGAATCTGTATTAGCTCGTTTAGGAGCATTTCCCTAGTGTGTGAGATGTATCTTTTGAGAGTTGTGCGTACACTGTAATACTCACACACAGAGATTCATTCACATTCATTGTATAATGAATGAATCTCAAAACCTTTCCAACACAGGTCCCGTCCAAGCACGATGACGTAAAATTCATGTGTATGTAGTTAGTCACACAGTTGCGGCTGGTGTGCATTTGTGGAGTCTAGGAGTTCTCACAGCTGCTAGTTGTGGGATCGGGTCTGTACACGAGTTGTAAGATCAAATCTTCTAGTGGATCCTTCCGAGGTGGAAGAAGGGGAGATGTAGGACATTGAGGTCCGAACTTCCAGAAACAAATCATTGCGTATCGTACTCTGTTATTCATTCAGCACTTGCATATTTACTTTAGCATTCACTTAGCATTGCATAACATTCAGCACGCACGCATAATTCAGCACTCGCATACACAGCACACAAGCACACTTGCACGTTCAGCTTTCACGCACTCAGTTCAGCACTTGCACAAGTCTCGAACAGATTTATGTTGCACATAAATCTGTTTGAGTTGTTTTAAAGCACGTTCAGACGCACTCAGTTCAGCACTTGCACAAGTCTCGAACAGATTTATGTTGTACATAAATCTGTTTGAGTTGTTTTAAAATATAATATAGAGTT
>KQ987760.1:83784-113743 GCA_001598015.1 Dorcoceras hygrometricum
CTACCTACCACTTGGCACTATGTGATTGTTCTGAATTTAAAAAAATAATAAAAATTTTGAACTTAAAATGCTAGTCCAATCACATGATGTCACGTGGTAGTCGAGTGAAGGATGTGGGAAAGTTGGTTGTGCAATATATCGGATGTACATATATATAATGTTGGGTTGAATACCAAAGAAGAAAAAATCTCGCATGGATCCAGAGTTTACTTCCGGCTACAATATACTCCGTTAAAAAAAAAATCCTGTCAGAATCCGGAATTCAGAACCTCGTATTCTGAAAAAGAAATTTATAAGAAAAACAAAACTCCGGATTCTGACATATGATATTAACAAAATTAAAAAAAAATTGGGCGTTAGAATCCGGAACTCTAAGTCCCGGATTGTTATAAATTTGAAAGGCTTTGGAAACTGTTACATTTCTGCAATTCGTTTTTGTTTTTATAATATTTTAAAAAAAAAACCCGGTAAGGGAGAGTGGCACGTGGCGCAACTAGATGTAAGCGAAGCGAAGGGTAAGGCCGACTGGCGCGTAGGCTTAGGTTGGAAACAATGAAAAATGCGTCCACATGGAACAGAGACACACTGCCGCTATTCATCAGTAGGACGCCGTTTACTGCTTCAGGATAGCTGTTTTTTTTAATCTTTTCCTATTTTCTTCAATTTTTTTAATATAATAAGTATAATACAATTATCCCACAAATAAAATAGTTCTCCTAATATGCTAAAACAAATTTTATCATATATTCGTTTTTGGAAAAAATCTTTAGGTACCTTAATTGTTCCACCATCGTTTTCTAGTATTGTATTCTTCATATTATATTAGTTATACATCTATGAAAACTGGCTTCTATATAGATATGATTAGTAAACCATAGTTTAACGTATTTTTACTAATGTTTTTCTTAGAATAGTATTTGATGCCCCCCATAACCACCTCGGGCCTCGAGGTTCAAGCAGCGTGCGTCAGACCCCGAACTACTCTACCAAGCTCAGGAGGTAACCAGCGGACCTGCACGCACAAGATCGGGAGTCACCTGCGAACTTCGTATGAAGAGATCGGGAGATGGACCGAGGACCCATGCTTAGTTCGGAAATATCTCCCGAGAACTCTGTCTCGACGTGATGAAGAGTCCACCCTGGATACGTCTTTCCTTGTGCAGAAGAATCCCGCAGGGATACGCCTTTCCTTATTTGAAAAATCCTGGGTCGATACACCTTTCCTTATTTAACAAGAGGATCCCGAGGATCGTGGAGAATATTCATCGAGGTATTCTCCTTTCCACCGCCTAGCCCCTCTATAAATACCAGGTATGTTCCTTCATCACACACACACTCATTCTCTTGCACACTTTTGCACTCAGCATATATTTTCTCTTGCTTTTGCTCTCGCACTCTGCCTGACTTAAGCATCGGAGGGGCTTCACCCGACACACTTCCGACGCCCTCTGAGCTGTGATTTGTGGTTGCAGACATCGAAGAGAAGCATAATCCAGTCCCCAGTCGCCCGTCGTTCCCGAGCTCCTCGACGTGGTGGTGTTTGCTCGTCGGCTGAGGTAATTTGGCTACATCAATTGGCGTCGTCTGTGGGAAACATAGAAGAAAGACAAGATGCCACCAAAGAGGACTAGAGCTCAGGGTACTGAAAAAATTAGCAACACGGAGAGTATTTCTCAGGCGTCGGAGAACCCCACTCTCACTGCCGCCCAGATAGGAATTGGTAGCAATCATGGTGGCGCAGATACTGGCAAATCAACCTGAGTCGCGCCCCCTGCCCGATCAACAATCTGATGAGATCAGAAAGTTGCGCGAAGAGTTTAGCCGTCTAAGGGAGGAAAGAACCTCGGCACCTCCTCCCCCGCTTGCTCGGGAGGTGCCCTTCTCTGCTGAGGTGTTGGCTGTTGAGCTGCCCCAGCACTTCAAGTTTCCGAATGTTGGAGAATATGACAGGATGGGGGATCTCGAGGAGCATTTGTCCCGGTTTGAGAACGCTGCGCTCCTCCATCAATATGCTGACCCTATCAAGTACAGAGTCTTTCTCACCACTTTGGTCCGAGCTGCACAACAGTGGTTTAATCTCTTGCCAATCGGGAGCATCAAGTGTTTTCAGGATTTCAGCCAAGCGTTCCTTCATCAGTTTGCTAGCAGCAAGAAACAGCCGATTACTATGCTGAACTTATTTACTGTAAAGCAGAAAGAACAGGAAACTTGTGACGCCCGCACCCAACGGGAATCACGAATTGGGGTAATTAAAATTTTCGGAATAAAGGAATGGCTAAAGGATAATTTTTTATAAGCTGTATTTCTTATAACTTCAAAAGAAAGTACAAAATGCGAAGACAATTCTAACAGACACTCAAATGCGCGCCAACTACTGGAAACATTTGCGGAAAAACAAACTTCATTAATAACTGAAATTGCGATTTACAACAGCTGATATTCTATATAAATGTACAACTGTTGCAACTGATTTAATACAGTGTTTCTAATACAAAATAACATCAACTGAAGACACGAAAAACGCTGGCCTTTGACAAACACACACCACCCAGCAGCTGATTCAAGTTTCACCTTCTGTTCGCTCCTCAGCTATCGCACCTGCACCATTTAAAAAGCTAATGAGCCTAGGGGCTCAGCAAGTAAAACCTGAATATAACAAGTTTAAATACGCAGGTAGACTTCTGATCTATACATAAGTTAAAGGAACGTCAATGGATAAACATTTCTTTAAACATCATTTCTTTCATAAACTGGGAGACAGGGAATAATAGCCCAAATCTCAATCATCATCAATATTTTCTTTAGATTTCTGACATAGAAGCTCCCTATTCAGGTCCGTGTTGCACTTTGATCAAAATGACTTCCGATATCAGTTTTAGCATATAGCTCATATGAAATGACAGCCGACATCTGGACGACTACTCACCCTTCTCGTTGGTGACCATCAGTCGACTATGCCATAAGTCTTAAAATAAATTTTCGTTCCTTTAACATCTTTCGTAAAACTTTCTTTCTTAAAATCCTCGGGCTCCATCATTTCTCGCTTCCATTTTCAAAACTTTACTGAGTATCGAGTTCGACTTTGGAAATATAACATTGACATGAGACCAGTCGGAAGAGAAACCAGTCGCAAAGAATAGAAACCAGTCGAAAGAATAAAACCAGCCGCAAGGTCTTTGCATTTAAAACAAACGTATTTAATAAAACGGCGTCGTTAGCGCGTCAACCAGCTGCAAGGAAAGCGCTGAACAACCAGTCGCAAAAAAAGCGCTAACATATATAAAACCAGACGCAATTAACAGTACCAGTCGCAAGACTAATACCAGCTGCAATGAACAGTACCAGTCGCAAGACTAATACCAGCTACAATGAACAGTACCAGTCGCAAGACTAATACCAGCTGCAATGAACAGTACCAGTCGCAAGATTAATACCAGCTGCAATGAACAGTACATCTACTGCAATTTATCTTGGTGGTTGTAATATCAAAACAACAACTATACTATCAGCCGTTGCCTATCAAACCAGACTTCATACTGATTCAACTAGCATCTACTGATTACATAGTTATCAAATTCTGATATTACAACTACTATATTGAAGAACATTCATAAACATTCTGGGAATAAACTCGAATCCTCAGTACTTTAATACATCATAAACTTTCTGGAAAACATTTGGAAGCATCAAAACATCATTTTGAACCCATCTTGTCCATTGTATTTTAACCATATGAATATCAGCTTCTGTTTCCCACGTTGCTTCTCGTTCCGTCTGGTTAGTCCATTGTATTTTAACCATATGAATATCAGCTTCTGTTTCCCACGTTGCTTCTCGTTCCGTCTGGTTAGTCCATTGTATTTTAACCATATGAATATCAGCTTCTGTTTCCCACGTTGCTTCTCGTTCCGTCTGGTTAGTCCATTGTATTTTAACCATATGAATATCAGCTTCTGTTTCCCACGTTGCTTCTCGTTCCGTCTGGTTAGTCCATTGTATTTTAACCATATGAATATCAGCTTCTGTTTCCCACGTTGCTTCTCGTTCCGTCTGGTTAGTCCATTGTATTTTAACCATATGAATATCAGCTTCTGTTTCCCACGTTGCTTCTCGTTCCGTCTGGTTAGTCCATTGTATTTTAACCATATGAATATCAGCTTCTGTTTCCCACGTTGCTTCTCGTTCCGTCTGGTTAGTCCATTGTATTTTAACCATATGAATATCAGCTTCTGTTTCCCACGTTGCTTCTCGTTCCGTCTGGTTAGTCCATTGTATTTTAACCATATGAATATCAGCTTCTGTTTCCCACGTTGCTTCTCGTTCCGTCTGGTTAGTCCATTGTATTTTAACCATATGAATATCAGCTTCTGTTTCCCACGTTGCTTCTCGTTCCGTCTGGTTAGTCCATTGTATTTTAACCATATGAATATCAGCTTCTGTTTCCCACGTTGCTTCTCGTTCCGTCTGGTTAGTCCATTGTATTTTAACCATATGAATATCAGCTTCTGTTTCCCACGTTGCTTCTCGTTCCGTCTGGTTAGTCCATTGTATTTTAACCATATGAATATCAGCTTCTGTTTCCCACGTTGCTTCTCGTTCCGTCTGGTTAGTCCATTGTATTTTAACCATAGGAATGTTACGGTTTCTTAATCTTCTAACTTCTCGGAGGAGAATTCTTTCGGTCGTTCTTCATAACTTAAATCCGGTGTTAACTGGATTGGTTCATGACTTAACACATGCGAAGGGTTAGGAACGTATTTCCTCAAAGCTGATACATGAAAAACATTATGTACTGCTGCCAGCTGCGGTGGCAGTGCTAAACGATAGGCTAATGTCCCTATCTTCTCCAAAATCTCATATGGTCCAATATACCTTGGACTCAATTTCCATTTTTTTCCAAAACGCATAACTTCTTTCATTGGAGCTATTCTCAAAAATACATGATCACCTATCTCAAAATTCAGTTTCCTTCTTCGATTATCTGCATAAATTTTCTGTCGACTTTGAGCAGCCTTCGTTGTTTCTCTTATTTTTCTAACAGCTGCTGCTGTTTGTTCCATAATATCTGGTCCTAAACCAGCTCTTTCACCAACTCCATCCCAATGAAGTGGCGTTCTACACTTTCGGCCGTATAATGCTTCATATTGGGCCATTTGAATCGAAGCTTGGAAATTGTTATTATAGGCAAACTCTACCAGTGGCAATTTCACATCCCAACTTTCTGAAAAATCCACAATACAAGCTCTAAGCAAATCTTCTAAAATCTGAATCACCCTTTCTGATTGTCTATCAGTCTGGGGGTGAAACGCAGTGCTGAACGTCAACTTTGTACCCATAGCTTTATGTAGGCTTTTCCAAAATGCTGATGTAAACTTGGGATCTGGAACACCATGTAGCCTCACTACTTCCTTAACATATAATTCAGCATATTTGCTCACTTCATATGTTGTTTTAACTGGTAAGAAATGAGCAGACTTAGTGAGTCTATCTATTATAACCCAGATGGAGTTATATCCTTGAACCGTCATTGGTAAACCAGTTACAAAATCCATCGTATCGAATCCCATTTCCATTCAGGTATCGGCAGTGGTTTCAATAATCCAGCCGGTCGCTGATTTTCAACCTTCACCAGCTGACATGTTAAACACTCAGCCACATACCTAGCAACATCCCTTTTCATTCCTGGCCACCAGTACAACTGCTGGAGGTCCTTATACATTTTCGTACTTCTTGGATGTACTGAATATGGATCTGTATGTGCTTCTTTCAAAAGTTCAGTTCTTAAATCTCCTACTTGGGGTACCCAAATTCTGCCCACATATCTAACAATTCCATCCTCTGAAAAATAGAGGCTGCTGCCTCTTTCTTTGTCTTGTTTAACCCATTTCTGCAATTGCTCATCTTGCAGCTGACCCTCTCGAATTTGGTTCATCAAATTTTATCTTACTGAGGTCTGCTAAAATCAAATCATCACTGCTGCTGGATACTATTTCAAGTCCAAACCGTTCAATATCAGTCGCCAATGATTTCTGGACAACCAGCTGCGCTAATCCCACAGACTTTCTACTTAACGCATCAGCTACTACATTTGCTTTCCCTGGATGATAGCTGATGGTACAATCATAATCCTTAACCAGCTCCAACCATCGCCTCTGCCTCATATTCAATTCTTTCTGGGTAAAGAAGTATTTCAAACTCTTGTGATCTGTGAATATTTCACACTTCTCCCCATAGAGATAATGTCTCCATACCTTAAGGGCAAAGACAACAGCTGCCAATTCTAAATCATGCGTTGGGTAATTCCTCTCGTGATTCTTCAGCTGTCTAGATGCATATGAAATGACTTTATGATCCTGCATCAACACAGCTCCTAGTCCCAACTTTGATGCATCGGTGTAAATTAAAAATTTTCCTTCATCAGTCGGCATCGTTAACATAGGTGCTTCGGTCAATGCTTGCTTCAATTTGTCAAAAATATTTTGACATTCAACTGTCCAGTTATACTTCACCTGTTTCCTTGTTAACGTAGTCAATTGAACATTTATCTTAGAGAATCCTTGGATAAATCGTCTATAGTATCCAGCTAAACCCAAGAAACTCCTTATCTCTGCAACATTCTTTGGTACTGGCCAGTCGCGGACAGCTTCTACCTTGGCTGGTCGACTTCTATTCCATCTTTAGAGATTATATGACCTAAGAATGATACTTTCTCCATCCAGAAATCACATTTCGCTAAATTTTGCAAACAACTGCTTATCTTTCAAAATCTGGAGTACGGTTCTTAAATTTTGAGCATGCTCCCATCTGGCTTAGAATACACTAAGATGTCATCAATAAAGACTACTACAAACTGGTCCAGAAATGGTTGAAAGATCCTATTCATTAAATCCATAAAAGCTGATGGAGCATTCGTAAGTCCAAAGGATGCCTTAATTTTCAGTTGGTGATATCCATACCTCAAGTCGATCTTAGAAAAGACTACTGACCTCTCAACTGGTCGAACAGATCTTCTATCCTAGGTAATGAATACTTATTCTTAATCGTCAATTTGTTCAACTCCCGGTAATCTATACATAACCTCATACTCCCATCCTTTTTCTTAACAAATAAAACAGGGGCTCCCCAAGGGAAAGTGCTTGGTCTAATAAACCCCTTCTCTAACAGATCTTGTATCTGTTCTTTCAGTTCTTTCATTTCTGATGGAGCTAATCTATATGACGGCCTAGATACTGGAGCAGCTCCTGGAATTAGATCAATCGAAAATTCCAACTCCCTGTCTGGTGTAATCCCTGGATATCTTCTGGAAAAACTTCAGGGAACTCGTTTACTACCTCTACAGCTGACAGCTGGGGTCTATCAGTTGCTACTAAGTATGATATAATTTAAGGGACTCTATTAACATGTTTGGCTAAAAACTGGAATGACTTTCCTACTGGTGGGTTAATCTTGACTGTTCGTAGCTTAAAGTCAATTACTATCCCATACTTAGTTAGCCAATCTATTCTCAAAATCATATCAAATTCTGGCATCGACAATACGATTAAATCAGCAGTAATCTGATGCCCTTGAAGTTTAAGTTCTAAACTCCTAAACAATTCGTGAGAAACCATCTTCTCTCCTGATGGTACCGATACACAGTAGCCTATCAATACTTGCTCTGGCTGGATAGGAAATTTCTTAACAAACTCAGCAGCAATGAATGAATGTGTAGCTCCTGAATCTATTAAAGCCAGAGAAGGAAATCCAGCTATCGAAATTTCACCTGTGACTACTGTTGAGTCTGGATTGGCTTGGTCGGCAGTCATTACATAGGCTCTGCTGGTCACCAGTTGCTTGGACTTTGGACAGTATTTCATAACATGTCCTGGCATCCCACATTTATAGCAGACATTTTGTCCCAATCTGCATTGTCCGGGATGAGGTTTCTGACACTTAGGACATACTGGCCTATTATTACCAGCAGGAACAGAGCTAATAGGTTGAATTTGCAGAGGCTTTTGCTCCTGAGGCCTCTGCTGGTTCTTGTTCTGCTTCTTGAATGGCCTCTGGTCCTTCTGCTGAAAGGCTTGCCGCTTCTGTTGCCTATCCTCATCAACATATTTCCAGTCTTGCTCAACACGCAGGGCTCTATCCACTGCTTCTCTGTAAGTTCTAGGCACAGATAACCTAACATTAATCTTGAACATAGGCTTTAATCCCTCAATAGAATGACTCAGCTTTTCTTCTGGATCCTTTCCTATCATAGGTACAAAATAGCACCCTCTTTCAAATGTCCGAGCATATTCCTGCACGGTCATACTCCCTTGTTTCAGGGTCAAGAATTCCTTCTTCAACATGGACCTCTTATCCGCTGTGAAGTATTGCTCGTAGAATACTTGCTTAAAATCTGCCCATGTGAGATTCAGCAGATCTACAGACAACTTGGCTCCTTCCCACCAAATCATCGCATCTTCCCTCAACATGTAGATAGCGCATCTTGGCCTATCTAAATCAGACATTTGGAGATACTCGAAGATAACCTCCATGGATTTAATCCAGCTCTCTGCAACTAGTGGATCAGTAGTACCACTAAATTCCTTGGGTCTCTCGTCTGAACTTCTCTTGGGGATCGTCATTACTAGGTCCCCTGCTGCTGGAAGATTGGCCATTTCCTCTGTTATTTTGTTCTACCAGCAGTCTTAACAGTTGTGTGATATTAGCATTATTATCACTATCAGTTTCTTCTAAAAGAATACTTCTTCTAGTTCTTCCTCTTCCTGCCATTTTATATTCTATAGCCCGCAATCCACCACATATATTTATCAGAACATGCTAAATAATTTAAAGACAATGCTCTGAAAATAAACTCACAACTTAGAGAAACGGACGATGAACTCTGATCCAGCTGATGGTGCGTGTGTTTATCTCAGGAACGTTGCTCTGATACCATGTTGTGACGCTCGCACCCAACGGGAATCACGAATTGGGGTAATTAAATTTTCGGAATAAAGGAAGGGCTAAATGATAATTTGTTATAAGCTGTATTTCTTATAACTTCAAAAGAAAGTAGAAAATGCGAAGACAATTCTAACAGACACTCAAATGTGCGCCAACTATTGGAAACATTTGCGGAAAAACAGACTTCATTAATAACTGAAATTGCGATTTACAACAGCTGATATTCTATATAAATGTACAACTGTTGCAACTGATTTAATACAGTGTTTCTAATACAAAATAACATCAACTGAAGACACGGAAAACGCTGGCCTTTGACAAACACACACCACCCAACAGCTGATTCAAGTTTCACCTTCTGTTCGCTCCTCAGCTATCGCACCTGCACCATTTCAAAAGCTAATGAGCCTAGGGGCTCAGCAAGTAAAACCTGAATAATAACAAGTTTAAATACGCAGGTGGACTTCTGATCTATACATAAGTTAAAGGAACGTCAATGCATAAACATTTCTTTAAACATCATTTCTTTCATAAACTGGGAGACATGGAATAATAGCCCAAATCTCAATCATCATCAATATTTTCTTTAGATTTCTGACATAGAAGCTCCCTATTCAGGTCCGTGTTGCACTTTGATCAAAATGACTTCCGATATCAGTTTTAGCATATAGCTCATATGAAAGGACGGCCAACATCTGGATGACTACTCACCCTTCTCGTTGGTGACCATCAGTCGACTATGCCATAGTCTTAAAATAAACTTTCGTTCCTTTAACATCTTTCGTAAAACTTTCTTTCTTAAAATCCTCGGGTTCCATCATTTAAAACTCTCGCTTCCATTTTCAAAACATTACTGACTATCGAGTTCGACTTTGGAAATATAACATTGACATGAGACCAGTCGGAAGAGAAACCAGTCGCAAAGAATAGAAACAAGTCGAAAGAATAAAACCAGCCGCAAGGTCTTTGCATTTAAAACAAACGTATTTAATAAAACGGCGTCGTTAGCGCGTCAACCAGCTGCAAGGAAAGCGCTGAACAACCAGTCGCAAGAAAAGCGCTAACATATATAAAACCAGACGCAATTAACAGTACCAGTCGCAAGACTAATACCAGCTGCAATGAACAGTATCAGTCGCAAGACTAATACCAGCTGCAATGAACAGTACCAGTCGCAAGACTAATACCAGCTACAATGAACAGTACCAGTCGCAAGACTAATACCAGCTGCAATGAACAGTACCAGTACTGGAATTTATCTTGGTGGTTGTAATATCAAAACAACAACTATACTATCAGCCGTTGCCTATCAAACCAGACTTCATACTGATTCAACTAGCATCTACTGATTACATAGTTATCAAATTCTGATATTACAACTACTATATTGAAGAACATTCATAAACATTCTGGGAATAAACTCGAATCCTCAGTACCTGAAAACATCATAAACTTTCTGGAAAACATTTGGAAGCATCAAAACATCATTTGAACCCATCTTTCTTTCCTTGAACATGTATAAATCATTTTAAACATGAACTTTAAACATACTATAACATATAGGCAAGGAGACTTGGAAACATCAATATATGCTTTAAATGGTGAGTCAAGAATCAGCTTTTACTTGCCTTAACCGAAGCTCTGTAACATCAACCGATTCCTGCAGAGATCTTCTCCTTAAGCAATACACGAACTTCTGGAAAATATTTTGAAGAACACCAAAGATTTTATTTGCAAATGATCAAGATCTTGCTTTGAAAACATGTTTAAATATGGAAGGGATTAGTGGCAATCTACTTGTAAAATCAAGCATGACACACTTAGAAAATTTGGTAAAATTCCCTTTATCTCATTTAATTTGCCAAAACACCAAACCCTTTTCAAAAGAAATCATTTGTCCTCCTTAGAGTTATTTTCAATCAATTTAAAACCTGCTCGTGCATCACCCTTGGAGTTATCTGCTAAAACCAGCTGCGTCACATTCATTTTCTGAAATCAACTTAAAATCAGCAATGCATAACATTTGAAATGCAAATTTTAAATCTATAAAATGAATCAAGATGCATAATGTGGTCCTATGGATTTTGGGGCGTTACAGTTGTTTTCTTGGGTCATGTGATTTCAGTGCAATGAATTTATGTGGATCCTAGTAAGGTCGAAGCAGTTCTTAACTGGGAGCGACCTAAGAATATTTCTGAGATCCGTAGTTTCTTGGGATTGGCTAGCTATTATAGGCGTTTTATTGAGAGGTTCTCTTCGATAGCCAGGCCGATGACTCAGTTGACCCAGAAGGATAGGAAGTTTGTTTGGACTGATGAGTGTGAGTCGAGTTTTCAGATGCTGAGGAGAAGTTGACTACTGCTCCTGTTTTGGCTTTGCCTTCGGGTTCTGGAGGTTTTGTGGTGTGCTCTGATGCTTCTCTATGTGGTTTAGCATGTGTTTTGATGCAGAACGGGTATGTGATTGCATATGCGTCACGACAGTTGAAGCCTAATGAGACGAGATACCCCGTTCATGACTTAGAGTTGGATGTAATTGAGTTTGCCTTGAAGATATGGCGACACTATATGTATGATGAGGAGTTTGTGGTGTACACCGACCACAAGAGTTTGAAGTATATCTTCACCCAGTCAGATTTGAACATGAGGAAACATTGTTGGATGGAGTTGCTTAAGGATTTTGATTGCGAGATACAGTATCAGCCTGGGTGGATGAACTTGGTAGCTAATGCCTTGAGTAGGAAGGCCCAGCCTGCGATGCTTGTTATAGTAGATGACCAACTAGCCAACTTGTGGCGTGTGGGTTTTATTGACTCTTGTGTATCGATCTTTATTTATGATATACGCATTTCTTTATGGCATTCTTTATTTTCATTATGATTATAATGTTAACAATTGTGTTGGATAAAGACCTAGAATGCACCATAGTGTATGTTAGATGTGATAGTGGATGTGATGGCTATCATGAAACACATCTAATAGTCACTGTGTATTCTGAACACGTTCCTAGTCGATTGGGCCGTCAAAATGAGGATAAGGCCACCCGAGCTTGAGACTAGTGTCTGCGATGTGAAGTAACATGTTTCATTGGTAGGGAACATTGTGATGTTCTGAGCATGCAGATGGATAGTGACCTGGTGATCTATCGAACTACCCTCGTTCGGACTTTCCAAGTGGTTACCATTTGTCGAGTGGATAAGTCCGAGGTCTTGGTTGTACAAATTAGTCCTCACTACTCGATCGTCATTTAGACTCTACATGATAGGCGCCTCACTTTGACCCGTTTACCGACGATGCCTTGTTGTCGAGGATTCACCGCTCGCCCTAGTGCGTGGATATCCTATGCTATCTGAGGAGATAATAGTGTGACAAATCTCTGGCCAGAGTACTCTTGTGCTTCAGTGTAAATGAGTTTACCTAGTAGCACTCGCGATGTCTCTATTCTGATCTCCAAGATGTATGCATGGCTATCGAATCTCTAACGACTCTCGATTTACCAATGATCGTTGATTCGATCGGGATATATGAGTTGAAAGGACCGTACTATACGCTAACCATGACCGACTGGTTCTTGCAGGAACTATCAGTGATACCTAGGGAATCATGGGGCGATGTTGCTAGGCGCTTTATCGTGGTCCGATGGGTAGATCAGAAAAAGGTGTTTTCTGATTCACAATGAGTTGTGAGCCCACGGCTAGCTGTATCCCTGAACCATTAAGGGTCACACAGTGTACTGGTTTACCAATTCCCGTGCAGACAAGAATATGGTACTCAAATTGTTGAGTATAGTAGGAGGAAGGTTGGGGTATGACTTTCCAAAAGTAGTTAAGGGAGTAGGACTTCCATATTTAGCTAATGAGAGTAAAACCAGTCATATATAGATTTAGTGGTCCGAAAACTTGATTTTGCATCATAATGATCAGTTTTGTAAACTGAGCACATCGATGATATCTGATCATCGATCGGGATTATGATGAGACCACAATCGAGGGAGTCGAACCGAATGTTCACAGTTCGAGTTGAACCGAATGTTCACAGTTCAAGTTGAACCGAATGTTCACAGTTCTACTTGAAACGAATGTTCACAGTTTTGTTTACATCAAACTCTTTCCCTCAATCTATAAATATGGCATGAAGGGAGAAAGAAAAACACACAACAAAAGCTATTCAGCAAATTCTCCCCCTCTCCTCCTCTCCCTCCTCCCGCCGCCGCCGCCGTCGCACTTCGCTGCAATCGTCCTGGCGAGGAGGTTCTGCTCGTGAAATATTCGTTGGGATTCTAGTGCATTCCAACGAAGGAATTGGAAACCGGTCATGGACCTGATTAGGAGCAACCAAATAAGTGCTATTTTCATTTGAGAAATAGTCGGAGCCAGACGTCTAGTAGCCAGACAGGTATATTCTAAACATCCTATGAATGTTTGAATTATTATATAGGTGTATTGACCGTTCCCGGGCTCCTAAATTTTTAATTCTTCCGCTGCGCCCCGGGAGCGGGATTGGATCCGCCGCTGTGCCAACAAGAACCCCCTTTGTTGTTGGGAGAATTCACTGCTCGGACACCTCTGAAGGTGAGCAAGGTTCGAGCTCTGGAGATCTGTGATGAGAGGAAAGTAGTGCAGTGACCTCGGGGAAGTGACGGGGCCCCGAGGAATCCCAGGTCAGACAAGTTTTGTGATTTTCACAGGGATTATGGTCACACTACTGCAGAGTGTCGCCTAATGGATCAAGAGTTGGAGCGCATCATTCAGAGTAATCCCGACCTGCGAGCGGCGCTAGTAGAGGACAGGTCGCGTCGGTGGGAGAAGAGGCCTAGGAGGGAAGACAGTGGGCGAAACAATAATAGGGCCTCAGATCGAGAGAGAACACCTCGAGGACAGGATCAGCAACCTTCCCGGGCGAGAGGAGGTCACCTCAGCATGGGAAGTTATCAACATGATATCAGGAGGACCTACTGATGGGGACTCTAATCGAGCGAGGAAGGCTCGGTGTCGTCGGATGGAGACTATGGAGGTTGAGAAGAGGCGCTCAGGGCCCACCATATCATTTGGCCCCGAGGATTTACCTCTGGATGTGGAAGCCCACAACGACGCTCTGGTTATTCGGGCAATGATAGCAAACTATGAAGTGGCCCGCATCTTTGTGGATTCAGGAAGCTCAGTCAATGTGTTCTTCAAAAGCACAGTGGATCAGATGGACCTCGGCGAATATCGTGTGGAGCCCCTGAACACACTTTTGTATGGGTTTACAGTTCATTCTCTGCAGCCAGTGGGAATTGCTCAGTTGCCTCTCTCGCTAGGGTCGGGTGAGCACAGGAAGACTAAAGTGGTGGAATTTACTGTGATGGATGCCCCCTCTTCCTACAACGTTATCTTGGGAAGGCCCGTCATGGCTGCCTTTTTAGCCGTGGCCTCGGCCTTACATTAGAAGATTAAATTTCCCGTGGGAAACTCAGTGGGGGAGGTGCTTGAAGATCGGAAGATGGCGATGAAGTGTTATGTCGAGGAGGTGAGAGTGGAGCAAAAAGCGACTAAGTCTCGGGCCCAAGACTGTCCTAGGGCTCGGGAAGATAGAGGAGTGAATGTGTTCGGGTATGAGTTCCAGTTGACCACCGAGGATGAGAAGGAAGAAGTGGTCCTAGTTCCCCCAACCGAAGTTGTAAAGATAGCAAAGACTCTTCCAGGGGATGTGCGGGTACAGTTGATCCAATGCCTGGAGAGGAATAAGGATGTATTCGCCTGGTCCCCGTCCGATCTGAAGGGGGTCAGGCGCGAAGCAATGGAACATAGGCTGAGTGTCTCCTGGGGCTCCCGACCAGTTATACAGAAAAGAAGACACTTCGGGCGCGAGAAGGATGCAGTGATCAGGAGTCGGGTCGGAGACTATTGCAGGCCGGGCACATCAGAGAGGTATACTATCTTACTTGGTTATCTAATGTTGTCCTGGTACCGAAAGCTACAGGGAAATGAAGAATGTGCGTAGACTTTCAAGACTTGAACAAGGAGCGCCCCAAGGATTGCTATCCTCTTCCCAGGATTGATCAGCTCGTCGATTCCACCTCGGGACATGAGCTGCTAGATTCTTGGATGCCCCACTGGCCGAGGAGGATCAGCGCAATGTTAGCTTCATTACTGCAAATGGGACCTTCCGTTATATTGTTATGCCCTTTGGACTTAAGAATGCAGGGGAGACTTACCAACGACTGATGGGTAAAGTTTTCAAGGAGAAGATCGGGAGAAACGTCGAGGTATACGTCGACGATATACTATTTAAGTCTCGGGAAGAGCAGAATTTTATATCTGATGTGGAGGAAACTTTCCGCACTCTGCGGAATTATCAAATCAAGCTAAATCCCGAGAAATGCCTATTTGGAGCTCGGACTGGGAAATTCTTGGGTTACATGGTGACTCGTCGGGGAATCGAAGCCAATCCAGAGAAGGTACGAGCTCTTGCCTGCATGTGCCCACCTAGGAATATTCAAGAAGTACAGAGGTTGACAGGGAGGATTGCTGCTCTCTCACGATTCATCTCGAGGTCGGCTGACCGAAGTCTCCCTTTCTTCAAAGTACTCCACAAATCCAAGCAGTTTGAGTGGAATGAGCATAGTGAGAAGGCTTTTCAAGAGTTGAAAGAATATCTGAAGGGGTTGCCCGTTCTAAACAAACCAGAGCTCGGGGAACCGTTGTTTGTATACCTCACCGTCACTCCACAGGCAGCTAGTTAAGTTTTAGTTCGGGAAGAAGGGAAGATACATCAGCCTGTATATTTTGTAAGCCATGAGGGGCCCGAACTGAATTATACCACGCAGGAGAAGCTGGCTCTGGCTTTAGTTATCACCGCTCGGCGCCTCCGGCCTTCTTTCTTATCTCACCCGATCACTGTCCTTACTAACAGCGCATTGGGGAAAATTGTTTCTCACCCCGACTCCTCGGGAAGACTTGTCAAATGGGTCACCGAGCTCAGCGAGTATGATATACAGTTTAAGCCTCGGGCGGCAATCAAGGCGCAAGCATTAGCAGATTTTTTTGTAGAAACAGTACACCTCGAGCAAGAAGAGAGGTGAAAGGTTTATGTGTATGGGTCTTCTTGCTCGTCGGGAAGTGGCGTAGGGATAGTTATGGTATCCCCCTGGGGGGAAGAAACAAGTCTGGCAATATCTCTGGACTTCAAGGCTTCTAATAATGAAGCGGAATATGAGGCCTTGCTCATCGGGCTCCGAGCAGCAAAGAAGATGGGGATCACTCGGGTACTACTCTATTCTGAATCTCAGTTGGTTATTCAGCAGAGCAATGGGAAGTTCGACATAAAAATGACAAAATGGTGAAGTATGCGGCGCTAAACAAGTTGATGGAGACATTTTCCGAGGTAATTCTAGAGCAAATACCTTGGGAAAACAATGAGAAGGCAGATAAACTAGCAAGGATGGCCAGCTCTCTCACTCCATCCTCGGGAAAGGAGATACAGGGGAAGGAACTATTGTCGCAAGTATGTCAGGTCGGGAAGAATCATGGAGGAGTACCTACTTCGGACTGGCGACATGATATTTTGGAGTATATTCTATGAAGGGTTGTACCCGACGACCCACGACGTGCTCGGGAGATCAAGCGCCGAGCATTGCATTTTGCTATATTGGATGATCAACTATACAAGAGGTCTTTCTCACGACCACTACTAAAGTGCTTGGGTCCCGACGAGGCCAAGTATGTGCTAAGGGAGATTCACGAAGGATGTTGTGGAAATCACTTCGGGGCAGTGGCTTTGGCTCGAAAGGCTCTACTCGCTGGTTTCTTCTGGCCTACTATGCAACAGGATGCTACTACTCTCGTCCTATCTTGCCAAGGCTGCCAGAAACATGCTAATTTACAGAAGCAGCCGGCCGAGCTCTTGAGGACTATCATCTCCTCGTGCCCTTTTGACCAATGGGGCATGGATATCGTGGGACCTTTCCCACCGGCCGGAGGCCAAAGGATATCCTAATTGGTTGCTGTGGATTATTTTTCTAAGTGGGTGGAGGCAGAACCATTAGCAAGGATATCCGAGGCCGAGGTGTTGAAGTTTCTGTGGAAGAACATCGTCTGTCGTTTTGGAGTACCTCAGAGACTTATCTCTGACAATGGGAGACAGTTCTGCGGAGTTAAAGTTCGGGCCTGGTGTCAGGAGTGGAAGATTGAACAGGTCTTCAAGGTCTTCACCTCGGTAGCCTACCCTCAGAGCAATGGACAAGTATAAGTTACTAACCGAATCATTGTGCAAGCCCTCAAAGCACGGTTGGACTCAGCCCGAGGGAGATGGGCGGATGAACTACCAAGCGTCCTGTGGGCTTATCGGACGACCGCCCGAGCAGCTACTGGAGAAACGCCCTATTGCATGGTATATGGTACAGAGGCACTTCTGCCAGCGGAGATCGGTCGGGATAGTCTTCGGGTTATGGAGTATGCAGAGGATAATGGAGAGATAAGGGGCCTCGAACTGGATAATCTCGAGGAGAGAAGAGCTCAGGCAGCCATGCGCTTATCAGCCTACCAGAGGAGAATGGAGCAGGCTTATAACAAGAGAGTTAGGCCTCGGAAGTATGAACTAGGCGACCTTGTCTGGAGAAAGATACAGTATCAGGGAGATAGAGGAAAGTTGGATCCCAAGTACGAAGGTCAATACAAAGTGGTCGGGAAAGCGGGAAGCGCTGCTTATTATTTGGAGGATGCACAAGGGAAGAGAGTACGTCGGCCGTGGAATGTTATTCATCTCCGGAAGTATTATGCTTAGGTTCTGCTCCTTTATTATTTGTAATGCATCTTGCTCAGATACCGTTTGTAAAAGCTACTTTATGGAATAAAAGTTATTTTTCTCTCAACTCATGGTCTGTACTATCAAACACCTCGAGTGGCAATTCCACCCGAGCACATAAGCCCGACCAGCTCGGCACTCTAAGCCCAGTTCCGCACTGGCACCTCTTCGGGTGGCAACCCCACTTGAGCACCAAAGCCCAGTTCCGCACTGGCCATCACTTCACGCATCTCTTCTACGCAAAAACATAAGCCCGACCAGCTCGGCATCTAAGCCCAGTTCCGTGATGTCACCTCTTCGGGTGGAAACTTCCTCCCGTGCATGAACAACTCAACCAGCTCGGACAACTGGCTAGCAGTGAATAATGGCTTTGCCTTTGACAAATCGCGACTCAAAAGATGTTAACACTTATCGGACTATTTTATTCGACTGGTGATGATTATTCCAATTCTGGGATGGATCATGTTATACGCGATGGAGTGATCGGGTTTCCCCGATTTGTGCTTAAGCATTGACGTAGCGTATTTAAGAGCTCGGGAGAAAAGAAGTGAGACAAAATGTAATTTCATTAAAGTGAAGGTGTATACAAGGCAAAAGGAAAGCTAAGTACAACTAAGGCTTCGGGGAGCTCAGGGAGGTGGCGTCGGCCTCTTCCTCTTCCTCCTCCTCCTCGGCCACTTCTTCGTCATCCTTGGGCATGTCCCGCAGGGCCTTCTTCGCATCAAGGAAGGGAGCCGGGTGCTCCTCCTCGGAGTAGCCGTTGGCTCGGAACTGAGCCACGGCGCCCTCGAAGCCCGTGAAGAAGCCACAGACTTCTTCGTTCACAGGCGTTCAAACTTCAAGAACTGAAGGAACTCCTCCTTCCCGAGAGCCTAGGCGTTGGCAACCTCTCCTCTCATACGCTCGGCCTCCTCAGCAGCTTGGGCCTTGGTCCCGTCCAGCTCAACCTTCATCGCCGCCTTCTCGCCCTCGAGGGCCATCTTCTCGCCCTCGAGGGCCTTCTTCTCAGACAGTAGGGCCACTCTCTCGGCCTCTAGCCTCAGCCCCCGAGTCTCCAAGGCAGCCATGTGCATCTTGGCAGCCCTCGTCTCCTCGGCCCGAGTAGCCTCCATCTCGGCCAGACGCTTCTCGAGCTCAGAATAGTGCTCGGCGGCATCATCAAAACTACGTCGGAGGTTGCCCGCCTCCCTTTGTGCTCGGGTGAGACGTTTTATCACCTCGCACCCCCAAGCCAGGGCCTGCATAACAATTAAGGGTCAAAACGCTAACATGAACAAGAAGCAAAAGCCCAGGGAGATCAAGGGTGTATCGCGGCAAGATTGGATGAAAACAAGCCAACAGCCTCCGCAGTGCTGGCGCCCACCAGTCGATCGATGTCCCGGTCGGGGGCAATGTGGCAGAGAAGGTTCGTGGCCACAACCCCCGACGGGGACACCACCAACAAATCCTCAAAGAAGTTAAGGGGAGGGACTCACCCTGGACCCGCTCTCTCCGTCGGCCCCTCCTTCTCGGGAGAGGCCTCGGGAATATCGATGGACTGCATCGGGTCGAGATGCCCTTCTGGCTCTTTGAGGGAAGACGCATCTCGACGCGTCTTCGAGGTGGAAGTACCTCGGGCCTCGGTGTCCGGGACCTCCTCCTCCTTCTTCTTCCTCTTCTCGCGACGGGCCTCCTTCTCCGTGGGTGTGGAGACCCTCCTCTTCTTTGTCGCTTTCTTGGAAGGCGCAGGTAATCCCGAAGAGCCCGCCGTTGCCTCCTCCTCCATCAGCCTCAGCATCTCTGCCTTGCCCATTCGCTCGTCTGCAAAGGAAGAAGCAAAGTAAATGTTAGTTCGGGAAAAGCATAGGCTCTATATCATGACACGGCTAAGGCAAGACACAGCTATACCGAGGTCCCCGACCAGCTCGACCCCCCTCTCCCCTTGATGAATGCATGGTCCCCCTTATGGGACAGATTGAACTTTCCGGGACCTAACCTCTTGATTTGGACAAGCTGCATAAGGACGTAAAGAATAAGGGGGAGGTCGTGGTATCTAAGAAGAGTAGCCAGAGCCAAGAGAAAACTGTATGAGTTGGGGGCTAGTTGGCTCGAGCTTATCTTAATATGCTGGCAGAGGACGGCGATAAACCTCGGAAGAGGAAACCGGAGACCCATCTCCAGCTGGTTAATGTAGAAAGTATGGAAGCCCCGAGGAGGCCGGTGAGCCCTCTTGTCGGGGCCAGGAAGGATGATCTCAAATTTGTCGAACATCCCCCCCTTCTCCTTGATAAAGGAGATGTCCAACGACCTCAGATTCAAAGATTTCTCCTCATACCAAGGGGGTTTCGAAGACCCTAGCTCGGCCTGATCGAGGAGCCAAGGTTCTTTAGTTTCTGGGCTGGGGGACACTATTTAATGACGCGGCTGTGCTACTCACTATACTATCACAGGGAGATGACATCTTTGGAGGAAGAAATTACGAGATTAAGTGAAAGATCAAGAGAACGGCAGAACAGCTCGGGAACAAGAGAGAATTTTTGCAGAGTTTCGACACAATGAAGAAATGAAAGTGACAAATGAAATGCGAAGGTCAAATTATTTATAGGAATCTGAGGATGATCGTGACCACCTGATCTCACACCTATCAACGGCCCGGATTACCTCGGGAAGCTCAACGGTCACCTCGGTCGTCAGACCCCCTCAATCTCGATCGTTCGCTTGAATATTATCAATGGCTGGGAAGCAATGTCACGTGGATCATGGTTTTCTCCCGAAAACACAACCCGATCCCCATCTGGCCGTCCACGTGTCTCTTTATCGACGGTCAAGGTACAGTATCACGAGGATCATGGTTTTCTTCCGAATTGTGAATGTAACCTCGGGTCCCGATCTCAACCATGCATACTCCTATACTTCAATTCTTCGTCTAGGACTCGCGGTGGGGGATGCTCCTGATATCCCCCATAACCACCTCGGGCCCCGAGATCCGAGCAGCATGCGCCAGACCCCGAACTACTCTACCAAGCTCAGGAGGTAACCAGCGGACCTGCGCGCCCAAGATCGGGAGTCACCCGAGGACTTCGCATGAAGAGATCGGGAGATGGACCGAGGACCCCTGCTTAGTTCGGGAATATCTCCCGAGGACTCTGTCTCGATGTGATGAAGAGTCCACCCTGGATACGTCTTTCCTTGTGCAGAAGAATCCCGCAGGGATACGCCTTTCCTTATTTGAAGAATCCTGGGTCGATACACCTTTTCTTATTTAGCGAGAGGATCCCGATGATCGGGGAGAATATTCGTCGAGATATTCTCCTTTCCACCACCTAGCCCCTCTATAAATACCAGGTATGTTCCTTCATCACACACACATTCATTCTTGCACACTTTTGCACTCAGCATATATTTCTCTCGTTTTTGCTCTCGCATTCTGCCTGACTTAAGCATCGGAGGGGCTTCGTCGGACACACTTCCGGTGCCATCTGACCTGTGATTTGTGGTTGCAGACATCGACGAGAAACATAATCCAGTCCCCAGTCGTCCGTCGTTCCCGAGCTCCTCGACGAGGTGGTTTTTGCTCGTCGGCTGAGGTAATTTGACTACATCAGTATTAATCTGTTTTGTTAAATTAATCAAAGTCTCGTTACATTTACTAAAAATATTGATGGGTTATGAGTGAATACCATGATTTTTAGGTCGACCCACTTCAACAAACATCACATATTTTATATTTATGTTTATATATTAAGTTTGGTCAAGCAACATCCATTATATTATTTATATATGTTTCGAGAATTTCATTATCTCTATATTCATTCCAAAAGAAGTGATGCTTTTGCTTGGAATAAAAAATAACTTAAGCATATTTAACAACAAACAAAATGTTTCTGCAATCAGTAAAGATAAAGACAATAGAGAGAATATTTCCATCTTTCTTTTCATAATTACAATGGTATTTTCAAGTGTACAATACCTTATTTTATGGGATTTTTGGACATGATTTTCAGGGTTGACTAAGGTACAATTTTGGAGTAAATCTTCGCATGAATTAATATGAAAAATACTCGAAAGATTTCCCGTGTGAATAATACAAAATCTTGGACAGACGAACAAAGGACAAAAGCGCGGCTGATAAAGACTATATGGGGCCATAGGCAATCCTCCACTTTTAAATAGAAAAGAATAAAATCAAATTTTAAATAAGAATCAAGTTAAATTTCATCCAAAAGACCACTTACCACACCCTGAAAATTGAAGATTTAAAACAACCTCGTGTGTAAAATTAATTGTCGTTGTTGAGTTAAGCGTGCAAGGATGAGAACAGTACTGGGATGAGTGACATCCTGGGAAGTTCTCGTACGTCAAGATGCTGACGTTGCGCCGCTTGATCTGGTTGGCCATGTGGGCTGTAAAAGTGTGATGCCAGATCTTAACGGATAATACTATTTCTACTGAGGATAGGACCGGCGGTAGGGGAATGATAAGACTGATCTCAAAGGGAATTGAGACAGCACCAGCAATTAGACACGCACCTCCCCTGACACATGGGCTTAACAGCCCAACCCTAACGCACGCTGCGCTGTCACATTATAAGGAAATAAAGTTGCACCTTGACTAACAGCTATATCTTTTGGCCTAGTGGTAAGCGCTTGATCCTAACAATTGGTATCAGAGCGAGGTCAGGGGTTCGAGTCTCCCAAGAAGCATTTTCTATACTTCTTGGGGGGGATTGTTGAGTTAAGCGTGCAAGGGTGAAAACAGTACTGGGATGGGTGACCTCCTAGGAAGTTCTCGTACGTCAAGCTGCTGACGTTGCGCCGCTTGATCTGATTGGTCATGTGGGCTGTAAAAGTGTAATGCCAGATCTTAACGGGTAATACTATCTCTGCTGGGGATAGGACTGACGGTAGGGGAAGGGCAAGATTGATCTCTAAGGGAATTGAGACAGCACCAGCAGTTAGACACCTACCTCACCTGACTCATGGGCCTAACAGCCAACCCTAACGCACATAATAGCTACACTCTGCGCTGCTACATTATAAGAAAATAAAGTTGTACCTTGGCTAACAGCTATAACTTTTGGCCTAGTGGTAAGCGTTTGATCCTAACATCCCTTTTCCATCCCATAATTTTAAAACCGTGTGTAAAACCTCTTAAAAAATTGGGTAATGTTCTGAGTTTAATAAACGCAGAGGATAATGTGTTTGATATATTTTTTAAAATATAGAGTGTGAAAGACTTTTAATTTTGTGATTTTTTTAATGGGTATAAATGTTATTTACCCCAAAACTATATATTAACGTTGTCTTCCATATATTGCTCAATCTCACTCATAGGAAGAGTTCATGTATTTTTGTCCATGTTTAGTGGAAAGAGTTAGTCTCAAGCAAGAAAGTAATAATCTTATTTTTGTAAAAGTAGAAAGTCAGAACCTAGTCCATAATAACTGGACAAAAAGTAGTAGAAGAGATGCTTATTTTATTAAAAAAAAAGGTATCTGTTCTGTACACAAATTTCTTTCTTCTCTTCACTACCAAACAAATAAATAAATTTTTAGCTTTAGAATGGGATTGAAGATTTACTTACGTAGGTGGAAACAAGAATACTGTCCAACTTCACGAGGAATACTCATCCCGGTACTAGGTATTAAACATAATACTTAGAGAGTGTCTCGATTACGTAAGTTTCATATTCATTTCCCGGTTGTTCTTCCAAATATTAGTCAATTATTAATATTTAGCAACAATCCCTCTTTTTCTTTTTACAAATATAATCTGACAATCCTATTAAATGTACAACCGTCTTCTGATTAATTAACGTGTCATTTAAATAGGAAGTTTGTTTATAATTTTGCTTTCATCATTTTTTTCATCTGTGTAAAAAATTATCGGGATAGTTATAGTTAGAGGTTAATGTCCCTGTCTGCACATGTGGCCATGCTATATATACAGGTGGGATATTAGTAAATAGTAATACAATAGTTGGAGATGATAAATTATGTGAACGACAATATTAAAATAATTAAGTGAATTACCGGGAAAGGTACACCTTTTTAATTTTGTATCACAATTTCACTGGTAATTTTTTATTCTAAATAGGAGTATGTATGGAACTCCTGTTGTGGTCTATTCATAATAACATATGTGTCACAATTTCATAACGACATGTAAGGAAGAAGAAGTCGTTGCAATAATGAGAATCTTGGCATTGGGGAGGGGTTTGGGATAGCAGTTGAGTTGTGGTGGCAAAGTAGATGCATCTGCCAACTTTTTACTTAGATAAAAAGAGATCTGCCGCATTTATTGTGTATACCCAATTACATGCCTGATCATTTATTAAGATTCTATTTTACTCATTGGATAAGATGTAATATTCAAACGTTAAATGATGTTCGCACTAAAACAGTTGCAAACAATTATTCCAACTTTATTATGATCCAGGGCGTGACTCATTAATTTAAATTATGAAACGTACGACATTCCATCAGGTGTGGAAGGACAAGTTAATAATTTCATAGCATAGTTGTCAAAAAACTAATAAAAATGCAAAAACGATGAAAAGTTTGGTGCGAAAGATTAACCAAAGTGGTGGAAAAGAAGAACATAAAGCAAAGCAAAGAGGTTGCAACAACTCAACCCCTTCTATGAAAGTAGATTCTGTTAGCTTAAAAAATGCAACCGCCCAACTTCATAGAAGGCGTTATTGACAGTTAAAAAAAATATTGTGGTCCCCTAATGGCAGGCGGTGGCACTAATGAAATGATTCACCTTTTCAACCTCAAATCTCAAAATCGAGAGTGCCGTAACAAACAAGTTTATATATATATATATATATATATCCTGGATGTTATATCTCTAGGATGAAATTAGTGAGAGTGAGTCTGATCCATAATTGAAGTTGATGCCATAAGAATTCATACACTTCCGGACCCGAGGTAAGAGGACCCTTGAGCATATCACCTTGGGATATTGAGCACCGAACTAGTGTCCGAACCGGTCTCATTGTTTTCGGCGAATACGATCCTTATAACACTCTATCGATACCCAAGAGCCACCATGAGGGATACCCAAAGGTCACCTCGGGACTTGAGGCATGACAAATCTTCAGCTTAACGATGCGACCTCGGGGTAAGAGGTTTGACATTGATGAACGTCCCATCACAATCACTTGACCCTCTTGTCTGGCACATGATTAGTCAATGATGACAAACGCTGTCAGGCCCACTCCTGCACATGATTAGCCGGTTAGCGTACACGCAATGACTGCAAGACCCATCTGCGTATGATTACCTGGGTAGCGTGCACGCAAAGGTCATCCAGCAACTCCTATAAATACCCAGGTGCGCCTTGACTTATATTCATTCAACATACTACGAGCTTTCAGGTCTATATACTCTTTTTTTATCTCGACCTTCCGATCTGACTTAAGCCTCAGAGGATCTTTGTCCGGATAATTTCCTACACACTTTGACCAGTGTCTGTTGTTGCATGTCATTGACAGAAAAACATCCAGATTCGCTCAAACCTGTCAGACCCGGTGCTCTAAATCCAGGATTAATTACACAATTACGCAGAAGCATAAAATATGGGATAAAAATTTTTTGTTTGGGCCTGAACTGAAAATATCATTTAAAATAGAATCATACTCAATTTACGGATTTTAACTCAAAAGAAATCCACACCTCAACAATAACAGCACGTACACAAATATTACAGCGAATACAGATCTCTGAATACAGTAGACACACAGGGCATCCCCTGGTTTAATATATAAAATACATAACTGGGACTCAACAGACGCTCAACCAACTGAAGCACCTCTCGATCCAGCTGATTTACCTGAAGAACCTGCAATGGCCAAATACAAAACCAAAGAAGCCCCAAAGATGGGAAAACAACGAGGTCAAACCTCAGTACGTAGAGCATCTACAAAACCAGCTAACATATAAAACATGCAATATTTGAAACGTGCAGTGCATGAGGGCTACCAAAAATCATCGATAAGCAAGGCACAACGACTCAGCCGTGCAATCTAATCTCAATAATCCATCAGAATCCAAATCACAGTGACTTAGCTAGCTATCACGACTCAGCGACAGCATTGGATTCTCCGCACGACGACTCAGTCGGCAAATCGCGACTCAGCGATTATCGGTTCTCAAAGGAATTAGGCTCAATATGATATGCTTGTATGCAAGGCAATTCAGCTCACAATAAAACGCATATAAACAACACATAGCAATTTAAAACAGAGAACCATCAAACAACTGCACATTTAGACATCTTCGGCTAGCACAAATATATACGGCAATTCACCCAATTAGGCAAGACCAGTTCACACGAAACACAACAGCTTACATCACGCTGGAAATATTAACATGATTATATCAAAGCTGTTAGTATAAGCTCCAACGTACCTTAACTCATATATTACCACAAAACCTCAATTCCAATTCACGGCTAAAACAACAAGCTCACTGCTCACTCCAGCTCTCGGCCAACTGCTCGAGCCACCAACTCTGGTCCAAAAACTCAAGAGAGCTATAGATCTACAAAATACCTATTGAAATCAACACATATTCACGCTCAACAGCTCACGGCCTACTCTAAAAGATCGGCCAGCTCGAGCTCTACTGCTAAAATCAAATCCCGCTCAATTACTTACATCCCAAAGGTCGATCAACAATGGATACTTTCGTTACCTCAAACGACGCTCAACACAAGACCGGCAGTTCTAAATCGTAAGCTCCAGTTCCTTTGGCTCCTCCGTTCCCGTCGTTATCGGATTCCAAACGGGTACTAAAATGAAATTCTCGAACAGACGTTTCCATCGGTAGTCCTCTTGCTCAAATCCGACCGATCAAGCTCCGAAAATCAAAGGAGAATACGACGGATGAACAGTATTATCTAGTGTTTCTAGGGAGATATTTTTCGGGAGAGGATAAGTATTATGTGTGCATAAAAAAGGCTAAGTGTCGGTCCACCTGGGTATATGTATAAAATCGCCCCATAGCTTTCGGCTACAGTTAAATTCAGCACAACTTCAGTTTCTCCATTGCTCAGCAATTCAGCTCACGCTCTCCGATCTGGTCTCCCTTATAGCGTCCTACAACAGCTCAGACTCGACACCGATTCAGCTTAGGCACGAAGACTGTGAAGCCCGAACCCACGGGAATCACGATTTGGGGTGAATAAAAATTTTTCGAGTAAAAGAAGGGCTAAAAGATAATTCGCTATAGGCTGTATCTCCTATAACTTGAAGAAAACTCGAAACACAAACCAGACACAGACAATTTACACTACCGTGGCGCCAACTGCTGGAAACAATGATTGCGGAAAACAAGTCTTATATATATATATTGCAATTGCGTTTACAACAATTGTCATTCTATAGGAATATACAAAAGTCGTAACTGATCTAATACAGATCCTACAAAAGATAAAACAACATTATCCTAGACACGGATTACGTTGGCCACTTGATAAACACAACCACCCAGCTGCTGGTTCAATTTTCACCTGCTGTTCTTCCATCAGTTGTCACACCTGCACCATTTTAAAAGCTAGTGAGCCTAAGGGCTCAGCAGGTAAAACCTGGGTAATAACAATTCAAATATACAGGTGGACATCTGTTCAATACATATGCTAAGGAACTCCAATGAACAATACATTTTCGTAAACAGTTCAATATACATTTCAATGGCAGAAACAGGGGATGATAGCCCAGCTTCTCATTGTTAACAATTTAACTCATATGAAAGGGCAATCGTTATTTAGACAACTGCTCACCCTTCTTCAATGGGTGACCGTCAACTATCTATGCCATAATCTAAAATAGCTTTTGTTCCTTAACAATTCTTTCTTTAAACATTCCTTGAAATTTCTGTAAATCATCGGGTTCCATCATTTTAAACATTTGCTTCCCATTTTAAAACTTTTCTGAGAATCGAATTCAACCTCTGGGAACATATCGTTAAAATGGAACTGGTCGAAAGATAGGAATCAAGTCACAAGGTCTTTTAAACAAATGTAAAGTGAAGCGACGTCGTTAGCGCATAAACTAGTCGCAATGAACAGTGCAACCAGTCGCAGGATAAGAAAACGCTAACATACAGAACCAGTCGCAACTTGAAATATATGAATTAAGTGAAACGATGTCGTAGCGTGTCAACCAGTCGCAGGAATAACAAAATAAATATTTCAACTGCTGAATTAGTTCAATAGGAATGCACCTGATGGTGTTAACAAAGAAATACACCTGCTGGTTTTAGCAAAAGAAATGCACCTGCTGGTGAACAGTGCACCAACTGGAATTTACGAAAGAAATACAACGACTGAAAACTTGTGAAATCAAGCATGACACACTTCTAAAATTTAGTAAAATTCCCTTCATATCATTTTAAATTTGTAAAACACCAAACCTTTTTCAAAAGAAATCATTTGTCCTCCTTAACATATTTTTCAATCGAATAAAAATCCAGCTCGTGCATCGCTCATTGGAGTCGCCTGCTGGTACCAGCCGTAGCGCATCTTACCTGCTAACCTCAATAAATCAGCAGATACATAACATTTAAAATTGCCAATTTGGCCTATAAGATCAATAAAATGTATAAATGTGGTCCTATGGATTTTGGGGCGTTACAACTCTACCCTCCTTATTGAAATTTCGTCCTCGAAATTTACGTACCAAATAAATATGGATATAAGCTTAACATATCAGCTTCTGTTTCCCACATTGCTTCTCGCTCCGACTGGTTGAACCATTGTAACTTAACCATAGGAATGCTATGGTTTCTTAATCTTCTAATTTCTCGGAGGAGTATTCTTTCTGGTCGCTCTTCATAGCTTAAATCTGGTGCTAACTGAATTGGTTCGTGACTTAACACATGCGAAGGGTGGGGAATATATTTCCTCAAAGCTGATACGTGAAAAACATTGTGCACTGCTGACATTTGTGGAGGCAGCGCTAGTCGATAGGCGAGTGTTCCTACCTTCTCTAAAACCTCGTATGGTCCAATATACCTTGGACTCAACTATCCTTTCTTTCCAAAACGCATAACTCCTTTCATTGGAGCTATTCTTAAAAATACATGATCACCAGTTTCAAAATTCAGTTCCCTTCTTCGATTATCTGCATAACTTTTCTGCCGACTTTGAGCAGCTTTCATTCTTTCTCTTATTCTTCTAACAGCTGCTGCTGTTTGTTCCACAACATCTGGTCCCAAACCAGCTCTTTCACCAACTTCATCCCAATGAAGTGGTGTTCTACACTTTCTGCCATACAAAGATTCATATGGAGCCATTTGAATCGAAGCTTGGAAACCGTTATTGTATGCAAATTCTACCAGTGGCAATTTCGAATCCCAACTCTCTGAAAAATCCACTATACAAGCTCTGAGCAAGTCTTCTAAAATTTGGATCACCATTTTTGATTGTCCATCAGTTTGAGGGTGAAACGCAGTGCTGAACGTCAACTTTGTACCCATAGCCTTGTGTAGAATTTTCCAAAAGGCTGATGTAAACTTAGGATCCCTATCTGATACAATAGAAACTGGAATACCGTGAAGTCTCACTATTTCCTTAACATACAATTCTGCGTACCTGCTCACCTCATATGTTGTTTTAACTGGTAAGAAATGAGCAGACTTAGTGAGCCTATCAATTATAACCCAAATGGAGTTATATCCTTGCACAGTCCTTGGTAAACCAGTTTCAAAATCCATCGCTATACATTCCCACTTCCATTCGGGAATCGGCAGTGGCTTCAATAATCCTGCTGGTCGCTGGTGTTCGGCTTTCACCAGCTGACAAGTTAAACATTCTGCTACAAACTTGGCAACATCCTTCTTCATTCCTGGCCACCAATACAATTGCTGGAGGTCTTTGTACATTTTTGTACTTCCTGGATGCACCGAATATGGCGCTGCATGGGCTTATTTCAACAATTCAGCTCTTAAACCTTCTATTTTGGGTACCCAAATTCTTCCCATGAACCTAACAATTCCATCCTCTGTAAAATATAGACTGTTGCCTCTTTCTTTATCCTGCTGGACCCATTTCTTCAACTGTTGGTCCTGCTGCTGACCCTCTCGAATTTGGTTTATCAAATTAGATCTTACGGAGAGGTCTGCTAACATCATAGCATTGCTGCTGCTGGTTACTATTTCAAGTCCAAACCTTTCAATTTCATTTGCCAACGGCTGCTGGACAACCAACTGCGACAATCCTACCGATTTTATACTCAATGCATCGGCCACTACATTT
>KQ987761.1:31535-49313 GCA_001598015.1 Dorcoceras hygrometricum
TCTATCATGTAGAGTCTCAATGACGTTTCGAGTCGTGAGGACAAATCAGTACAACCAAGACCTCGGACTTATCCACTCGACAAATGGTAACCACTTGGAAAGTCCGAAGGAGGGTAGTTCGATAGATCACCAGGTCACTATCTATCTGCATGCTCAGAACATCACAATGTTCCCTACCAATGAAACGTGGTACTTCGCATCGCAGATACTGGTCTCGAACTCGGGAGGCCTTATCCTCTTTTTGACGGCCCAATCGACTAGGAACATGTTCAGAATACACAGCGACTATTAGATGTGTTTCATGATAGCCGTCATACCCACTATCACATCTAACATACGCCTTAGTGCATTCTAGGTCTTTACTCAACGCAATTGTTAATCATTATACACACAATGAAAGTAAAGAATGCCATATAATAAATGCGAATATCATATATAAAGATTGTCATATACAAGAGTCTATAAACCCACACGTCACAAGTTGGCTAGTTGGGCATCTACTCTAACACTCTAAGGATCAGGAGCATCTTAACACTACGGGTTTGAGATTCTACCCGGCTGAGGATTGTGTTGTGGTTTCTTCTTTCCAAGTTGAGCCACATATTGTTTCGAGCATTCGAGCAGCTCAAAGGACTGATCCTTCCATCCACGAGTTGAAGTTGAAAGTCAGGGCTGGCGAACTTGAGGACTATTCTGTCTCTTCCGATGGTTGTTTGCGTTTCCGGGGCAGGTTGGTTGTGCCCAATTTGATTTATTTGAAGGAGGAGATCCTTCGTGAAGCGCACTGTAGTAGACATAGTGTTCATCCTGGTCCACGGAAGATGTACCATGCGTTGAAGCCGCACTTTTGGTGGGCTGGCCTAAAGAGCGACGTTGCTGGTTTTGTCGCTCGTTGTTTAAACTGTCAGATGGTTAAGGCCGAAAGGATGACCTTCTCGTTGAAGAAAATGGCGAAGCTGTACGTTGATTTTGTTGTTAGACTGCACGGTGTGCCTGTTTCGATCGTTTCCGACCGAGATCCGAGGTTTACTTCCAGGTTTTGGAAGAGTTTGCAAGCAGCTTTAGGTACCAGATTGTCTATGAGCACCGCATATCACCCCCAGACAGATGGCCAATTTGAGAGAACTATCCAGACGTTAGAGGATATGTTACGAGCTGTTGTGTTGGATTTTGGTGGTAGCTGGCAAGACGCGTTGTCTTTAGTAGAGTTTTCCTACAATAACAGCTACCAAGTGATGATTGGCATGGCGCCGTTTGAGGCTTTGTATGGCAGGAAGTGCAGATCGCCAGTGTGTCGGGAAGAAATGGGGGAGAAGCAGCTATCTGCCCCAGATTTTGTGCAGCAAATGAAAGATCATGTGGATCTTATTCGACAGCGGATGAAAGCTGCCCAGGATCACCAAGCCAGTTATGCGAATAAGAGACGTCGACCTCTCGAGTTTCAGGTTGTTGATCAAGTTTTTCTCAAATTTTCTCCGTTTCGCAGTGTGATGCGCTTTGGACGCAAGGTAAAATTAGCCCCTCGTTACGTCGGATCGTATGAGATTGTTGAGAGGATTGGCCCTTTAGCGTATCGGCTGTTGTTTCCGCCAGAGTTTTCTTCTCTTCATGATGTCTTCCATGTTTCCATGTTGAGGAAGTACGAGCCAGATCCGTCTCATGTGCTTAGGACAGACGAGGTTGAGCTAGATCAGTCGTTGAGCTATCAGGAATATCCCTTGCAGATCCTTAGCCGAAAAGAGAAACAGTTGAGGAATAATACCATTCCGTAGGTAATGGTGCAATGGAGCAAACATGGCAGGGAAGAAGCTACTTGGGAGATGGAATAAAAGATGCAGCACGAGTGGCCGCATCTGTTTGAGTAGCTGTTGAGCTAAATTTCCAGTAGTTTGTAGCTTTTTGTTGTATTTCTTCCCTAGTTGTTCTTAATTGGTTGCTCGGTTATCTTGAACTCTTGGCCTTGTGTTAGGCGAGTTCCTGGTTGTATTTTGCTGCTGTGTTGCGTTCCAGAGTTGTTGTTGTGATTTCGGGGACGAAATCCTTCTTAGTGGGGGAGAAATGTGAGACCTGGATTGTATTAAGATTAATTTGGCTAGAATTAATCGGTTTTTAGAGATTTCTGGAAGTTTTCGTATTTTTGAGATTTTTGGTTGAAAGCTGGTTTCGTGGTGAAATCTGGTCGATTTGGTGAAAACCAGTCGAAGCGTGTAATAGTAATGCGGGAGATCAAACGCTGTCGTTTTGGCGTGAGTGACCAGTCGTTGGCGAACTTTGCCAGCAGATAGTATTTTAGGCATTGTGTAGGATCTTCCAGCAGCAACGCTTACGTGGATTCAGCAGAGAGCGCTAAGGATTTCAAAACGGTGGCGTTTTGTGAAGCATAGACTGGGTGATATCTGTTAGCAGCAAGCTCCTGTAGCGAAGTGCAATGCACCGTCGTTTGGATTAGTTGAGGCGACGTCGTTTTGGTTAGCGCTAAGAAATCAGCAGCTGGTGTGTTTGCCTTAGTAGCGATCAGTCGTTGCATGTGTTAGTTCAACAGATTTTCTGACGTGGTTAAGCGACACCGTTTAGATTAGTTGAAATGCTGCGTTTCGAGTGTTGCGACTAGTACCAGTCGTAGGGATCTGTTGTGTTGTTGAGAAATCCAGTCGCTGGTTTTGGTTAACCAGCTGTTGACAGATAGGATGACGTAAGCTGTGCGACGTCGTTTTAGTTAAGTCGCTGCGACACCGTTTTGCTTAGTTTTATTTGAGAATTCAGCAGTTGGTTTGCTTTGCACCTGCTGGTTGTGTTTTCAACGAGTGTCGACTGGTTTTGTCGGTGGGATTTGTTATCAGCAGTTGAGATGTATATATATATATAGGAAGACTTGGTCTTCGATTGGTTTATTGGATTCCCATACTTAGTAAATTTTCTCCCGATTGTCGATCTCTGTTCTTCGAACCCTAGTACTGTTCACCGTGAGTTTCTCCGACGAATTCCAGTCGTTTCTGGTTGGTACGTTCGAGGTAGCTTTGGACTCCTCTCGATAAGCTCTTCCATTTTATACCACTTTTGGAGGCTGTAGTTGGCTAGTTGAGGAACTCGAAGTTGCTGCCCGTTCGTATTTTGAGTAGCTCAGGTAGAACTTCATTCCTTGGCAATGAGATCTTGTTCCTAGCCTAGAATTAAGCTTCCTGTTAGTTGTATTGGTAGAAATAGCGTTGGTTGAGCGTAGCTCCCAGCCGTGAGCTTCTGTTAGTATCCCTGAGAATTATGCTTCGTTGTTTAGCAGGTTTTCAACCAGATTTCTCGGGATCCCTTTGTGGAAATTGTGCGCAGTATTGAGGTACGGATCTGAGCTTGATGTCGGTGGGAATTGGCGTGAGATTGAATGTTAGATGGCTGTTGTGCATTGCCGTGGATGTTGCTGTGTGCATATGTGATTGCTGTTGATTTTAGCTGCTATGTTTATGCATACACGCATTTCCCATATTGCATTCATATTTCTGTTGCAGCCATTGCTTTGTATCTCGTTGTATTGCTGTTGTTTCTTACCAGGATGCGAGGGCGAGCGGCAATACCGCACTCTCATCTCCCTGCTGGGATTTGTTAGCCACCATGCACCGAGTGGTTAACTACCACAGTTCATGGGCAAGGCAACAGCAGGTTGAGTTGTTTGATGCATCTGGTATTCGGGTGTAGTGTCAAGGCGAGTGGCTCATTACCACACTTTGAACACACCCCGTGGCCACTGATTCGTTTCTGATCTCGTGGAGCTATGTTTGAGTTCCTTGGCTCCCTTGTTGGTTGATCCTTCAGCTGTTATCCGATGTCTCATGCATAGCATCTGCATTTTTATCTTATGCATTTCTTTTAGCTATTTCAGTTGCTCTCCGTACTGGGGTTTGACCCCATGTCCCTCTGGGGCTTGGTTGTTTTCTCTGTTTGTGTTATTTTCAGGGAATCCAGGTTTTACAGCTGGTCGTGGTTTAACCCAGCTGGTGGTGCCCTAGGAGGTGGTTAGAGTATCCCAGTAGCGTATAGATTATTTATATGTATCAGTACAGTTAGCCAGTGGATGCCCTGCGCTTTGTCGTTGTATTTTAATGTTGGAGACTGATACATGTTGTTGTTGCTGTTGTTATGCTACATTGTTGGTGGTTTTTATAAACTGGGATATATTTTGAGTATCGTGGTATTTTAAATTATATTGTTTTAAACCGCCAGGCCAAAAGCAAAAATTTTACTCACTTATTGATAGCTTCCGCATGTGTTTGTGTGTTTTTACTCTGATATGAGCATGAGTCCTGACAGTCTACGAAAAGGGTAAGAGACGAAACGCCTTAGCAAGAGGAGTCCAACGCTACCACTCTTGCTCTCGTCGGAGCTGTCCACCGACGGCAATTGAAACGAAGAAGGTTACTGTGAACAGTAACTAGGGTATCGCGACAAGATAAGGTTCACGGGAAATATTTCTAAGTGTCGGGGAAACAATAATTGAACGCAAGGACCAAGTCCTCTATTTAAAGTCACAACTGACTAACTGGGAAACAGATACACCGACAATATCAGCTATCGCAACTGATATCCCAACCAACAGCTGAATCTCGCATCAGCTAAATCCTTACGTCGATACCACGCTCAACTAAATCAAACGACGTCGCAGAGGGACAAGTCACCTGCTACCTATTGCTGATCGATTAACCAACATCTGATCGCTCACTCAACAAATGATCCCTCAATCAGCAGTTGGATACGCGCACAACCCAACAGCTGAGTCCTAGCGCTAAACCAAAACGCTGTCGTTCCAACTAATCCAAACGACGACGTACCAACACCCTCTACTGAAAACACGATGCTTCTCCAAATGTTTCATAGCACCTCAACTAGTACGTAACATCTGAAAGCGATTACTCGCTGCTGATGCAACACCCGAACAGATGTCTCCACGCAACACCTGATATCTTCACGCAGCTGGATTCAACACTTAAACAATTTCTACGGCTACTCCAAGCACATCGACTCACAGCTGGTTTAATGCAGATTCTTCCAAACCCAAAATCTGATACAAAATATACGGGTCTCACATCTCTCCCCCACTAAGACACGATTTCGTCCTCGAAATCAACAAGTCCTGGAACAACTCAACTGAACCCAGGAGTTCAAGATAACTGGAAACAAGCTAACTACTGGAATCTATTACAAGGCTTACTCAAACAGATGCGGCCATTCACGCTGCATCTTTTCTTCCAGTTCCCAGCTAGCTTCTTCTCTACCATGTTTGCTCCACTGAACCATCACCAACGGAATGGTTTTATTCCTCATCTGCTTCTCCTTCCTATCCAAAATCTGCAAAGGGTACTCAAAACTCAAAGTCTGATTAAGCTCTACCTCTTCTGTTCCCAGCACATGAGACGGATCTGGCTCATACTTCCTCAACATGGAAACATGAAAGACATCATGTAGAGAAGACAATTCTGCTGGCAACAACAGCCGATAAGCTAAAGAGCCAATCTTTTCCACAATCTCATACGGTCCAACATAATGAGGAGCTAACTTACCCTTCAGACCAAATCGCATAACACTATGGAAAGGAGAAACCTTAAGGAAAACACGATCACCAACCTGAAACTCTAAAGGCCTACGCCTCTTATTCGCATAGCTGGCTTGGCGATCTTGTGCAGCTTTCATACACTGACGGATTAGATCCACTTGATCCCTCATCTGCTGCACAAACTCTGGAGAAGACAGCTTTTTCTCCCCCACTTCTTCCCAACACACAGGCGATATGCACTTCTTGCCATACAACGCCTCAAACGGTGCCATACCAATCGTCACCTGGTAGTTGTTATTATACGAAAACTCCACTAAAGACAGTGAATCCTGCCAGCTACCATCAAAGTCCATCACAAGAGCTCTTAAAATATCCTCCAAAATCTGGATAGTTCGCTCAGATTGGCCATCTGTCTGGGGATGATATGTGGTACTCATAGCCAACCTGGTACCCAAAGCTGCTTGCAAACTCTTCCAAAACCTGGAAGTAAACCTCGGATCTCTGTCTGAAACTATCGAAACAGGCACACCATGCAAACGAACTATACAATCTATGTACAGCTTCGCCATTTTCTTCAAAGAAAACGACATACCATAGGGAATGAAGTGCGCAGACTTCGACAATCAGTCTACGACCACCCAAACAGCATTCCAAAATCTGGATAGTTCGCTCAGATTGGCCATCTGTCTGGGGATGATATGTGGTACTCATAGCCAACCTGGTACCCAAAGCTGCTTGCAAACTCTTCCAAAACCTGGAAGTAAACCTCGGATCTCTGTCTGAAACTATCGAAACAGGCACACCATGCAAACGAACTATACAATCTATGTACAGCTTCGCCATTTTCTTCAAAGAAAACGACATACCATAGGGAATGAAGTGCGCAGACTTCGACAATCAGTCTACGACCACCCAAACAGCATCGCATCCTCTGCTGGAACGAGGCAGATGCATCACAAAATCCATCGCCACATTCACCCAATTCCACTGGGTCACTTCCAGACTCTGCAATAGACCACCAGGTCTCATCCTTTCTGCCTTGACTTGCTGAAAATTCAGACGACGGGCTACAAAATCAGCAGCATGACTCTTCAAACCAGCCCACCAGAAATGCTGCTTCAAGGCATGATACATCTTCCTTACACCAGGATGAACATTGTATCTACTGCAGTGCGCTTCTCTCAAAATATGTTCCTTAAAGTCTATGAGGTTTGGCACAACCAGCCGGCCACGGAACCTCAAACAACCATCAGACGAAACAGAATAGTCCTCAAGCTGTCCAGCTCTTACCTTCAGCTTTAACTCATGGATGGAAGGATCTGTCCTTTGAGCAGCTCTAATGCTCGCAACAACCTGTGGCTCAACTTGAAAATAAGAAACCACAACATAATCCTCAGCTGGGTAAAACTGCCAACCAATAGTGCTAAGATGCTCACGGTCCTTAGAAGAATACAACGACGCAAGCATCGTTCCTTGAGCCTTTCTGCTCAATGCATCAGCAACTACATTCACTTTCCCAGGCTGATATTGGATCTCACACTCAAAATCCTTGAGCAGCTCCATCCATCTACGCTGTCTCATATTCAAATCTGGCGACGAAAACAAATACTGAAGGCTCTTGTGGTCTGAATACACCACAAATTGCTCGCCATACAAATAATGACGCCAAATCTTCAAAGCAAAGACTACAGCTGATAGCTCCAAATCATGAACTGGGTATCGAGTCTCATGCGGTTCAGCTGCCGCGAAGCATAAGCAATGACCCGACCATGTTGCATCAACACACAGCCCAATCCATTGAGCAAGGCATCTGAACATACCACGTAACCACCCGAACCAGATGGCAAGGCTAACACAGGCGCAAATGTTAACTTCTCTTTGAGAAACTGAAAACTATTCTCACATTTCTCAGTCCAAATAAAACGCTTGTCCTTCTGGGTTAGCTGTGTCATTGGCTTAGCTATGCTAGAAAATCCTTCGATAAAACAACGATAATAGCCAGCCAGACCCAAGAAACTACGAACCTCCGTCACGCTCTTGGGGCGTTCCCAACTGACAACAGCTTCTACCTTACTGGGATCAACCGATATCCCATCTGCTGAAATTACGTGACCCAAAAACACCACACGATCCAGCCAAAACTCGCACTTAGAAAACTTAGCATACAGCTGCGAGTCTCTAAGCGTCTGAAGAACAACTCTCAAATGCTCCTTGTGCTCCATAGGAGTCTTCGAATACACTAAGATGTCGTCGATGAACACTATCACAAACTGATCTATGAACTCTCGAAAGACCCTATTCATCAAGTCCAAGAAAACTGTTGGGGCATTCGTCAAACCGAAAGGCAATCCAGAAACTCAAAATGCTCGTACCTAGTACGAAAAGCAGTCTTCGCAACATCTTGATCTCTTATCCTCAGCTGATGGTACCCTGAACGCAGATCGATTTTCGAATACACAGCAGAGCCTTGCAGCTGATCGAACAAGTCATCGATCCTAGGCAACGGGTACTTATTCTTAACAGTAGCCTTATTCAGCTGGCGGAAATCGATGCACATTCTCATTGTGCCATCCTTCTTATTAACAAACAAGATAGGCGCTCCCCACAACGACATACTAGGCCTAATAAAGCCTTTCTCCAGCAAGTCATCCAGCTGCACCTTGAGCTCTCTTAACTCAGCAGGCACTAAGCGGTACGGTGAACGTGAAATCGGAGCTGTGCCAGGCACCAACTCAATGCTGAAGTCAATCTCCCTCCTTGGAGGAAAACCAGGAATCTCCTCCAGAAACACATCGGGAAAATGACGCGCCACTGGAACATCACTAAGCTGCACACGCGAAGAAGAAGATTCGTTCAACGCATAAATCATAAAACCAGCGTTCTCTGCTGACAACAGGCTAAACATCTCCATCGCTGAGATCAACGGAATCTTCGACTGGGAATCATGGCCGTAGAAGTTCCACTTCTCGCCCAACTGAGGCCTAAAACGCACTATGCCATGGAAACAATCCACTGAGGCCCTATAACTGGATAACACATCCATCCCCATGATACAGTCGAAGTCCCACAAAACTAACCTGATCAGGTTCGCCACTAAAATGTTCTCGCCGAACCTAAGAATGTCGTCCAACACAACTTCTTGGGAGTGTAGGCTCGCGCCAGCGGGAGTTGCGACAGAAACAACATCGCGCAACACAGTGGTACACAGACCACGTTCAATCACAAAAGCATCAGCAATAAACGAATGTTATGCGCCAGTATCAAACAACACACGTGTAGGAAAATCGAAAACAAAGCAAGTACCTGAAATCACTCCGCTTGGCGTGCCCTCCGCCTGCTCCCTTGTAATGTCATTCACTTGGGCTTGATGGGGAACAGTGAAATGCGACTGGGAAGACTATCCGAAACACGATGGACCGGGCTGCTGAAATGGCCTATACTGAGTCTCTCCTAATCTTTGCTGCTGCTACTGCTGAAAACCACGACCCCTAGACGATCCACCACATCCCTGCGGTGGTGCTGCAGCTTGCTAATATCCAGCTAATGGACACACTCTCGCAAAGTGCTCATACTGACCACAAACGTTACATAATCCTTGCACACCAACACACTGCGTCGAAGGGTGCTTGCCACCACAGAAACCACAATACTCCACCTTGGAACCACTGCTGCTTGAACTACCAGAACCAGAAGAACCAGAACCTCCTTTCTTATTGAACTGGTGGCCACGAGGCCTAAACCTCTGGCATCCCGACTTCTGAGCCAACTGCTGCTGCGGGGAAGGCTGAGATGACTGAGACGACTGGGAAGGTTGCGCTCCCTGAACCACTGGACGACTACTCTGCGCCGCCTGCGGTCTACAAGAGCGACGGTTCCTCAAACCTTCCTCGATATCAATCACGCTATCCACAGCCTCTGCATAGCTCTTCGGTTTACTCGACAGCACCAAAGAGTACAACTACTCGCTCAGCCCTTCAATAAACTTAGTCCTCTTCGCCCTCTCTCGGCCAGCTACATGCGGCACATACGCTAGAAGGGAAGAAAACCTACGGGCATACTCTCTAGCAGACATACTACCCTGCTCCAAGTTGTCAAACTCACGCTCTCGCGCATTCACATAGGACTCTGGGACATATTCCTGACGGAAAGCGATGAAAAACTGTCCCATGAGATCTCTACACCAGTCTCTTCCAAAGTCCTCGAAGCGCCTCTCCACCAACGCTCCGCACCTTTCCTCAGCTGGAAAGTCGCCAAACTCAACCTAAGCACATCATCGTACTGAACACGGTTAAACAAACCTGTGATGTGCTGCAGCCACGAATCTGCATCCTCACTAGACTCATCCCCATTAAAAACTTGGGGACTCATACGCTGGAACCTCGCCAACACCAGTTCCATGCTATCCATGCGGGCTGCCAACTCGTCAACCTCTTCTTCACCCTATCTATCGCGCTCATGAAAGGGAAAACTGCAGATTCGTCCTGAAACTGACCTATACCTCTACCCCTATGTCTAGGTGGCATCTAAGAAGGCACTAAACATGATAAGATCATACAGAACAGATACAGCACAAAATAATATGCAAAACATAGATCACATAGTCAAGCACATGCAACATACAACACTGTGCCTAGACTCAAGTGTGATCAAACAGAATTGAGCTTATCCTAGCTTAAGCTCTGATACCAAAAATTTCAGGCCTCGTGCACAACTCAGAGATAAACCACGCAAAAGCATAGCGGAAGCAATAAAAAATGGCTTAAAATTTTTGCTTGGCCTGACAGTTTAAAACAAATAATTTAAAATAGCACAATACCTAAAATAATCCCAATTTACATTATGAAATACGACATTACAGCAATTACCAGTACTAGCAACAATACAACAGCTTACAAAACTACAGCTGAACAGAAACTAAAGCACAGGGCATTCCCCGACTGACAGCACTAGTACATATTATGCTATACGCTAACTGGGACACTCTATCCACCACCTGGGGCACCACCTGCTGGATCAAAGACACGACCAGCTGTGAATCCTGGAAAACCTGAACAACAAACAGGCAACAACACAACAGCCCCAGAGGGACCTCGGGGTCAAACCCCAGTACTGAGAGCAATAAATACAGCAAACGGAAAGCAGTAATAACATGCACATGCTATGAAAGGATCAAGGCTACGACCAAGAACTGGGAGCCAAGGGATCTCAACGGCAACTCAACAGCTGGAGCGGATCAACTGAAATACAGTAGTGACCACAAGGTGCAGGAGTATATGGGAGTTACCCAGTCGTCTCCAAACAGTACCGGATGCAAAACATACAACTCCACCTGCTGTTGCCTAGCTCATGAGATGTGGGAGCTACCCACTCCGCTCATAGCGGCTAACAGATCCCAGCAGGGAGATGAGAGTGTGGTATTGCCGCTCGCCCTCAAGCATTGATGCATACGGGAGTTACCCGCTCATTCCCAAGCGTAGCGTCCTGGTACACACAGATCTGAACAATAAGGTACAGCTGACTGAACAGAGCCCATCCACAGCTGTACAAAGCTCAACATCCATACCTTAACTTCTGAGTTATACTTAGCACACGCAGATTGCCACAATGAAAGTCCTAGAAACGCAGATCTGCCACCTGCTAAGCCAATACAACAACTGCTCAAGGACTACAACTCAGAAACACAGCAGCTGGGAGCTACGACTCCACCAGCGCCAATTCTACTTTTCTATCACCACGAAAAGCTCTAACAAAGCTTAAAGGTAGAATCTTACTTACCCCAACAAGCTAGGATAGGATGCTAACAGACTAGAGATGGGAGATTTCTCTGTTATCCTCTTCCAGCTCCTCCGCTGCCTATGAAAAGGGTAAGAGACGAAACGCCTTAGCAAGAGGAGTCCAACGCTACCACTCTCGCTCTCGTCGAAGCTGTCCATCGACGACAATTGAAACGAATAAGGTAACTGTGAACATTAACTAGGGTATTGCGACAATATAAGGTTCACGGGAAATATTTCTAAGTGTCGGGGAAACAATAATTGAACGCAAGGACCAAGTCCTCTATTTAAAGTCACAACTGACTAACTGGGAAACAGATACACCGATAATATCAGCTATCGCAACTGATATCCCAACCAACATCTGAATCTCGCATCAGCTAAATCCTTACATCGATACCATGCTCAACTAAATCAAACGACGTCGCAGAGGGACCGTCACCTGCTACCTACTGCTGATCGATTAACCAACATCTGATCGCTCACTCAACAGCTGATCCTTCAATCAGCAGTTGGATACGCGCACAACCTGTAACGCCCAGAAATCCTAATTACGTTATATTGAGTGCATGACTAGGGGAAAACTTTATGTTATAATGATTTCATGTCATTTTATGTGATTATATGATGATTTTATGCCTTACTTTGTGCATGTCATTTTTCGGTACTGTTTGAGTCCGGTAAGCGGGGACGAGACCGGAGACGACCAAATTGAAAATATTTTAAATGTTTTTGCCCTTAGACATATTTTACAGCAAAATTTATTATTTTATGCACCATTTCGAAAAAAATGAGATTTTATGCACATGTTATCGAGGTGGACCCGTTTTTCGCCTATACGGGCTATTTTTATGAATTTTACCACACTTTTAAATTTTAGAGACCTTATATTACGTAAATTAGAGGCATGAAGTTTGAACTTTAAGTATTTTTAAGCACTTTTAATTAGAGGAGGGTTAGTTTTGGGATTAAGCCTTTTATTTTTAATTAAAGCAAGTTGGAGGGGTCTTTTGTACACTTCTCATTCACTCACCTCCCACAATTCGAAAACCTACTCCCTCACCCTCTCCATTCAGCCGACTTCAGCCTCCTATTCCCCCTAGGTGTTCGAATTTTCAGATCCTTGGTTGGAACTCAAAGGTGTTTGGTCTAATCTATTGTCCTCCGCTCCGGTAACGCGTATCTCTACTCCTTTCTTCGATCAAGGCATGTTGTATTCTTATTTTCTCACCATTTAGATCATAATATACTGTTTTATAAAGGCTTTGCATGACTTTTATGTGAATGTTTCGGATCTATACATCCTTGAACTTACCTCACGCATGGCGCATTTTTTCCTCATGATCTTGATAGTTTTATGCATGGATTCGGTTGAGGCAGGTTCTAGGGACCATGGCTCGGTTCAAGGTGGTCCTATGGAGGGCTAGAGGTGGTCCATAGTAGGAGCAATTGGATCTGGACGCTGGAAGAGCCAAGTTGGCTCGGGCGCCCTATCGCGTGCGCGACGCACGTCGCCCTTGGGAAGCTTCGTTTGAACCATGTGGCTCATGGTTCGAGCCAAGGCTGGTAATGTTAGGATCGGCCGGACCTGGGGGTGGTCCAGCATGCGGGGCTCCAGCCAGGTTGTCCGGATTTGGGCGGCCGAAAGCTGGAAGTAGCGACGGGTCGTAGGTGGAGTGCTTGGGGCGGCGGATAGGTTGGTGGAGTGTTGGGCTTGGGACGGTTTGGTTGGGCCGATGGGTCGGTTCAATAGGGCCGGGTCGAGTTGGCAGAGTGTCGAGTCAAATATTTTAAGTCCGGTCCGAGTTATTTTATTTATGGGCCGGGTAGTTTTATTTTAAAGTCCAAGTCAGTTTATCGAGTCAAGTCAAACGTTTTAAGTCAAACTTTATTTTTGGTCAAAATGATTTTGGGTCAATGGTTTTAAGTCAAAAGTTATTTTAAGTTGTTAAATTTTTAAGTAATTTGGATTTTAAGTCAAATTGTTAGATTTTGGGCCGTTATTTTAAATGAGTTTTAAGCCTGTTTTGACAGTGTTGGGCCGAGTCTTTCAATTGATTTTAAAGGAGTGATTCTTTGTTGCTGGGCCAAGTTTGAGTTGGGCTTAATATTATTTTAAGTTTAGTTGAGGCTTTGGGCTTAGAGTTAGTGGGCCAGTCGCTTGAACCAGTCCTTGACCGGGCCGAGGAAATGTATAGGCCCATGAATATATATTTAATTATATATGTAGTATGTTATGTATTTGAGTATGAAATGTTTAAGGAAATTAAATATATATTGATGGGCCAATCCTTTTTTAAATTTGCATGATTTTTATGAAATGCATGCATCATGAAAGTTTATGAAATGTTAAGGCATGAATGAAAAATATTTTGAGGGATTGAAGTGTTGTGGGGCAAAGTTTAATGATGGGAGTTAGCCGGGTAGCCGGACCCGAGGATCCCCTATTTTAATGTATGAGCTTATGGATCCATGTATGACATCATGGTGAAGTCGCAGCACAGAGGTGTGACATATAGGGATCCCAAGGTAAGGTCGGGTGAACCACACCGCCACGTACGTTGGTTTATAGATTGATCAATCGATTATGGCTCACACTTCATGGATATGACTCGCATGTTCTTTTAAGTTATGTTATGCTTATGCCATGCCTTAATATATATTTGTTATACGATGAGGTTATGTATGAGTGCATTATGATTCAATGTTTTAAGATCTTCCACGCACGCATGTCATGAAATTATGTTCCTATACGTATGTGCCTGCATGTGGTTTTATTATATGTACTTTGTTATTATCGGATAGAGCATGCTGGGCCTTTAGGCTCACTAGGTTTAAATGGTGCTGGTGAGCATGATGCTGATTTTATTCCGACCGGCGGTGAGGACCTCTGATGCTCCGCTGCGGCTGTTATCCCGTGACCACTCAGTTATTTTATGCCATTGTTTTTAAACATGTTCAGTTTTCCGCAACAGTTTTAAATACTCTGATTTTTATGTTAGCTTGTGCGATGTGGATTGGGGATACTTGGCAGTTAGTTTTTTAACGGATGTTGAGATGTTATTTTCAAATGCTTTAAGTTATGGTTTTTTTTTATTTATAGCTTTTATTAAATGTTTATTCCTCATCTGCTTTTAAAAAAAAAAAATTTTAGAGGTTTAGTGCGTTTCAACATGGTATCAGAGCGGTGGTTCTGGTGGGGTACTAGCCTGTTGCGTGGAGCTCAGAAGTCGCACTGCTAGTCTGTGAGTTTAGGATTTTATGATTTATGTTTATGTTTGCATGCTGCATGTTTAACTTTGCTTTAGTTTTACCTTAGATTTTAAGAGTTAGACGCCTAGTCATGCACTTAAATTTACGCTGTGAGGAATCAGATTTTAGATTAGTGATTAATTTATTTGATTTGGGATTAATCACGTGAATTTTTGAAGAATTGCGAAATAAATCTGGTTCCCTGCTGATTCGTAAGTTGCTTTAATCCTTGGAGAATTCAGTCGCAACGAATTTGGTGAAGTCAACGCTGGTCAGCGATACTGTAGCTGTCTGCTGGTATACGTTGTCTTGAGCTTGAGAATGATTGAGGAAGCGACACGTGTTAGTCAACGTTTTTGAGTGTTGACTATAGGATTCAACAGTTGCTTAGATAGGGCGACCAGTCGATGGGTTGAAGACGAGGGGTTGTTGTGAGTAATGCGTTGCGACTGGAGAACCAGCAGGTGGTAGCGATGCTGACGTAACCTTTACGATGTATTTTGGATTAGTTAACGCGTCGTCGTTTTGATTGATTTCGCGTGACCAGCCGTTGGTATATGCTTGAAGAGATCTGGTACCAGATTTTGGTTGTTTAGGAAGCGATAGATGTACCAGTTGGTGGAGCGCAACGATGTCGTTTTGATAAGTTGGAACGGTGTCGTTTTGGAGCGTTTTCTTGCGACTGCTTATTTGGTTGCTACTGCTGGTTTTTAGCGAAAGAAAGAGATGGTATCTGCTGGTAGATACCTGCTGGTCTTGTCGACTGAATTGATTATCAGCAGACGTTGGATTTGGGAGATTATTTATAGAAGTGTTGTTCGACACTTAGAATTATTTTTGAACCAGACATTCCTTATCTCCATTTCCAAACCCTCGATTATCTACTGTTCACCGTAACTTTCGATCGCCAATTCCCATCGCATCCAGCCTCTGTTTTTGACGATCTTGGTGGCGCTGGATTCCCCTTGCTTAGCTCTTTCATTTGCTACCTTTGAGGCGCTGCATTTGAGCAGGAGTGGAAGTACGAAAAGCTGTTTGTTCGAAGCTTTCTCGTGAAGCCTGTGCCGTGTATTTCTCCTGCTAGCGTGAGCCCTTGGCGAGCTTTTCTTGCGATTCAAGCTCTGTTCTAGTAGTTAATGCCTGCGTAGAAGTGTAGGATTTGAGTTTAGCTTCTGGCCGTAGGATTAACGTGATTATGATTAGATTTGAGCTAAGATGTTAGCCACGTTGTAACAGATTTCAGCTTCCAGGAAGTTCCTGCTGCGTGAATTGAACCAGGAGAAATCTGTTAGGTAATTTGAAGAAGAAAGGTACGAATTGAGCAGCACTTATAGCTTGAGCGTGAACATGACTGAATCGATGTTGTGGAATGTGTGGTGTCGCTGTTATGTGTTTACATGGAACAGCTGTTGAATTTATTGAACTCGATATTCTGTTTTCACGTATTATGATTTGTATGCATTGACATTGATATTGATTGGCATACATGCATACATATTGGGCTTTGACAGAGTTGATTGATGACCCAAGCTACGTTGGAGCTGGTCAACAGATGTGTTGTGCACCAGTCCAACGCTATCATCGGCGCGGTGACTACCGGATACGAGTGTCTACCGCCGAGCTGTGATGGGCTGACGGGCCCCGATGATCACGGACCGATGATTTCCCGGTTGATAGACCGTGGTATTGAGGCGACTTGATGTGATTTGCCGGTTGATAGACTGGCCTAGTTGACCGATTTCCTTTGACAGCCACATGCATTTCATAGCATTGATTGTTAGCATGTTGCATGCGTAGCTGTTTGATAGCTCTTCGTACTGAGGCTTGACCTCGTACTTGTTACCTGCTTTTGTTTTGTTTGGGTCTGTGTTGCCCATTTGCAGGAAATACAGGCAACCAAGCTGGACAGAGTGGAGGTTCAGCTGGTAGATCCCCGCGTCCTTGAGTCCCAGTTATATTTATGATATGTATTGAGCCGGGGGATGCCCCGTGTTATCTTGTATTGGGGATCTGTACTTGATATGATAGAGGTTGTTACCTGTTGAATGAGTTTGAGTCAACTCATATTTTAATTATCGATATTTTGAATGTATGATTTGAGTTCAGGCCCATTGTATTTCGAAAAATTTTTAACCCCTGATTTTAAGCTTCCGTGTTTATGCGCTTATTATATGTTAATTGGTAGTAATTAGCACGGGGCCTGACATTTTTGGTATCAGAGCTTAAACTGGGATAAGCTCGATTTATTTTGATCACACTCGAGTCTAGGCACAGAGTTTTGATTTGATTTTGATTGCCTCTGTGATTTATGTGATCTATTATCTGTCTTGTTATTCTATCTGCTGTGAGATCTTACCTCTAGGATTGTTTAGATGCCGCCGAGACGAGAAGGAGGTAGGAGGACTAGACGTTCCGCGGAGGGGTCTAGATCAGGTAGTGATGACGACGCTCAGGTTGAGAATGTCACTAGGAAGATAGGTGAGATGGAGTTTGTCTTAGCCCGATTTCAGCGGACGAATCCACCGACGTTTGCCGGTACTGAGGGTGGTGCTAGGGCCTAGGCGTGGCTCGTTCAGATGGAGGAGTTATTTGATACTTTGGAGTACGTTTCGGAAAAGAGACTGAAGTTGGCAGTGCTGCAGTTGAGGGATGACGCGCAGCGCTGGTGGAGAGGAACTTCTAGGATGCTTCGAGATAGTGGACGATACTCACCTGGGATGGTTTCTGTGAGGCTTTTCGACAGGAATATACCCCGGAGTCCTACTTCACTAGTCGGGAGCGTGAGTTTGATAATCTGAAGCAGGGTGGCATACGTGTGGCCGAGTATGCGAGGCGGTTTTCTGCACTTTTGGTGTACATGCCAGCTGTGGCGAACCAAGAGCGAACGAATAGGAACAAGTTCTTGAAAGGGTTGAGACCTGATCTTTATCGGATGGTGCTGTCTGGGTCCCCGGCGACCTTCATTGAAGCTGTGAACAATGCGGTTGATATTGAGGAGAGTTTTACGGATCCCGAGGCTCCAGTGCATCAGACGACCGCACGTGCTTCTCAGCCAGCTCACGCAGTGTCGCAGTCGTATCAATCTCCTCAGGGGTCATAGCAGTCGAGTCGCCAGCAGTTCCGACCACGAGGGAAGCAATTCAAGAAGAAGGGCCATTTGAGTTCCTCTGGTTCCGTGAGCTCTGGTTCTGGCAGTGGTTCAGGTAGTGGTTC
>KQ987761.1:51573-64923 GCA_001598015.1 Dorcoceras hygrometricum
CCTTTTGCTCAGTCCCAGCGACCTAGTTTTCAGCCTCGTGAGCAGTCGCGTTGAGGACCTTCCCGACCCCCGTTTCAGATTCCCCAACAGGCGCAGGCGAACGCCTTGACAGGAGATCAGGCTGAGGAGACTCCGAGCATGGTGATTAGAGGTACATGCTCTATTTATGATTATCCTGCGAGAGTTTTGTTTGACACTGGTGCATCACACTATTTTATATTTGAGATGTTTGTGTTTGAGCGTGGGTTGAGTTCTTCCCCACTGTGTGATGTTGTTTCCGTGTCTACTCCTGCTGGTGTGAGTCTTTGGTCTCGAGAGGTAGTGGTAGATTGCCTGATTAGGTTTGATGAGCATGTTTTGGCGACCAATTTGATTGTTTTGGGGATTAGAGATTTCGATTGTATCTTGGGAATGGACGTATTATCCAGCTATAAGGCTACTGTTGATTGCTTCCATGGTGTGGTGAGATTTCGCCCTGATACGGGTGAGAGATGGGATTTCTACGGCACGGATTCGAGGTCTAAGATTCCTTAGTGTCCGCTATGGAGATGTTTAGCCTGCTATCTCTAGGTAATGCAGGATTCATGATCTACGCACTTGATAGTTCCCAGGAGCAGCGATTAGAGTTGCACGACATCCCCGTCGTTCCAGAGTTTCCCGACGTGTTTCCAGGTGAGATTCCTGGATTCCCTCCTCGACGTGAGATCGACTTCAGTATCGAGTTGGTGCCCGGTACCGCCCCGATTTCTAGAGCTCCTTACCGGTTGGCGCCCGTGGAGTTGAAAGAGCTGAAGGAACAGTTGAGTGATCTCTTGGAGAAAGACTTCATCAGACCGAGCATGTCGCCTTGGGGAGCTCCGATTCTATTTGTGAAAAAGAAAGATGGCACTATGAGGATGTGTGTGGACTTCAGATAGTTGAATAAAGCAACGGTGAAAAACAAGTATCCCTTGCCGAGGATTGATGACTTGTTCGATCAGTTGTAGGGATCGGTTGTTTACTCGAAGATTGACTTGCGCTCTGGTTATCACCAGTTGCGAATTAGAGACGCTGATGTGGCAAAGACAGCCTTCCGGACTCGATATGGGCATTTTGAGTTTCTTGTCATGCCGTTTGGATTGACGAATGCCCCCGCTGTCTTTATGGATTTTACGAATCGCGTCTTCAGTGAGTATATCGATCGGTTCGTAATCGTCTTGATAGATGACATCTTGGTGTATTCGAGGAGCAAGAGAGTACAAGGAGCATCTGAGACTAATATTGCAGAGATTGAGAGACTCTCAGCTCTATGCCAAGTTCAGCAAGTGTGAATTTTGGCTTGATAGGATTATCTTATTGGGTCATGTGATTTCGGCACAAGGAATTTCGGTGGATCCGAGTAAGGTCGAAGCAGTTCTTAACTGGAAGAGACCAAGGAACGTTTCAGAGATCCGTAGTTTCTTGGGGTGTTCTTGAAAGGGTTGAGACCTGATCTTTATCGGATGGTGCTGTCTGGGTCCCCGGCGACCTTCATTGAAGCTGTGAACAATGCGGTTGATATTGAGGAGAGTTTTACGGATCCCGAGGCTCCAGTGCATCAGACGACCGCACGTGCTTCTCAGCCAGCTCACGCAGTGTCGCAGTCGTATCAATCTCCTCAGGGGTCATAGCAGTCGAGTCGCCAGCAGTTCCGACCACGAGGGAAGCAATTCAAGAAGAAGGGCCATTTGAGTTCCTCTGGTTCCGTGAGCTCTGGTTCTGGCAGTGGTTCAGGTAGTGGTTCTGGAGGTGGATTTTGTAGTCAGTGCGGAGGGAGACATGAGGCTTCGCAGTGTCGTGGAGTTAGAGGACTTTGCCATCTTTGTGGTCAGCCGGGACATTTCGCTAGAGCGTGTCCTTCGATTGGAGGGCGGTCTACTGGTCAGTCGCAGCAAGGTTCCGCTAGTGGTTCTTCACAGCGACAGCAGCCTTTTGCGCAGTCCCAGCGATCCGGATTTCAGCCTCGTGAGCCGTCTCGATTTGGTGGACCTTCCCGACCCCCGTTTCAGATTCCCCAGTAGGCGCAGGCGAATGCCTTGACGATGGATCAGGCCGAGGAGACGCCGGGCATGGTGATTAGAGGTACATGCTCTATTTATGATTATCCTGCGAGAGTCTTGTTTGACACTGGTGCATCACACTCTTTTATATCTGAGATGTTTGTGTTTGAGCGTGGGTTGAGTTCTTCCCCACTGTGTGATGTTGTTTCTGTGACCACACCTGCTGGTGTGAATCTGTGTTCTCGAGAGGTTGTGGTAGATTGCCTGATTAGGTTTGATGAGCATGTTTTGGTGACCAATCTGATTGTTCCGGACTCGATATGGGCATTTTGAGTTTCTTGTCATGCCTTTTGGATTGACGAATGCCCCTGCTGTCTTGATGGATTTGATGAATCGCGTCTTCAGCGAGTATATCGATCGGTTCGTTATCGTCTTCATAGATGAAATTATGGGCATTTTGAGTTTTTTGTCATGCCTTTTGGATTGACGAATGCCCCTGCTGTCTTTATGGATTTGATGAATCGCGTCTTCAGCGAGTATATCGATCGGTTCGTTATTGTCTTCATAGATGACATCTTGGTGTACTCGAGGAGCAAGAGAGAGCACAAGGAGCACTTGAGACTTGTTTTGCAGAGATTGAGAGACTCGCAACTCTATGCCAAATTCAGCAAGTGGAGTTTTGGCTCCGCAGGATTATCTTTTTGGGTCACGTGATTTCAGCACAAGGGGTTTCGGTGGATCCTAGCAAGGTCGAAGCAGTTCTGAACTTGGAGAGACCTCGAAATGTTTCTGAGATCCGTAGTTTCTTGGGGTTGGCCGGCTACTATAGACGTTTCATTGAGAAGTTTTCTTCGATAGCCAGGCCTATGACGCAGTTGACTCAGAAAGATAAGAGATTTGTATGGACTGATGAGTGCGAGTACAGTTTTCAGACGTTGAAGGAGAAGTTGACTTCTGCTCCTGTTTTGGCCCTACCGTCTGGCTCCGGAGGATTTGTTGTGTGCTCCGATGCTTCTCTGAGTGGTTTAGGGTGTGTTTTGATGCAGAACGGGTACGTGATTGCGTATGCGTCTCGACAGTTGAAGCCTCACGAGACGAGGTACCCGGTTCATGATTTGGAGTTGGCTGCGATAGTGTTTGCCTTGAAGATTTGGCGGCATTATCTCTATGGTGAAGAATTTTTGGTGTACACCGACCACAAGAGCCTGAAATATATCTTCACGCAGTCAGATTTGAACATGAGGCAACGGCGTTGGATGGAATTGCTCAAGGACTTTAACTGTGAGATTCAGTACCAGCCTTGGCGGATGAACTCAGTTGCCGACGCATTGAGTAGGAAGACCCAGCCTGATATGTTAGCATCCTTGAGTATTTCGAAAGTTCATGAGGAGTTGAGTACTTCTGGTTGGCGATTCCAGCCGGGTGATCAGTATTTCTTTGTTTTTTCTCTTCAGGTGGAACCGCAGATTGTGATGAACATCAGGGAGGCGCAGAGGACCGACCCCTATATCCATGAGTTGAGGATTAAGGCTCAGTCAGGTCAGTCTGATGATTTTTCTGTTGCTTCTGATGGATTTTTGAGATTCCGAGGGAGATTAGTAGTTCCTAACCTGATTGATTTGAAAGAGACCCTCATGAATGAAGCGCATTGTAGCCGATACAGTGTGCACCCAGGCGAGAGGAAAATGTATCATGCCTTGAAGTCTCACTACTGGTGGGCAGGTATGAAGAGCGACATTTCTGCTTTTGTTGCTAGATGTCTGAATTGCCAGCAGGTCAAGGCTGAGAGAATGAGACCTGGTGGATTGCTCCAGAGTTTAGAGGTGCCCCAATGGAATTGGGAGCACATCGCCATGGATTTCGTGACTCATCTACCTCGATCGAGTAGGGGATGCGATGCGATCTGGGTTGTGATTGATAGACTCTCGAAGTCAGCCCATTTCATTCCCTATGATGTGAGGTGTTCGATGAAAAAGATGGCGAAGTTGTACATCGACCATGTGGTTAGATTGCATGGAGTTCCGGTTTAGATAGTGTCCGACAGAAATCCAAGGTTCACTTCCCGATTTTGGAAGAGTCTGCAAGAAGCAATGGGTTCGAGATTGGTGATGAGCACAGCCTATCACCCACAGACAGACGGACAGTCTGAGCGGACTATCCAGAATTTAGAGGATATGCTGCGAGCAGTATTGATGGATTTCAGCGGTGGCTGACAGGATTCGCTTTCCTTGGTAGAGTTTTCGTATAACAACAGCTACCAAGTCACTATCGGAATGTCTCCGTTTGAGGCGTTGTATGGTCGAAAGTGTAGATCCCCTATTTGTTGGGAAGAAGTTGGCGAGAGACAGATTTCTACACCAGAATTTGTTCAGCATATGAAGGATCAAATTGACTTGATCCGGAGTAGAATGAAAGCTGCCCAAGACCGTTTCTCTAGCTATGCTAATAGAAGACGTCGACCGTTAGAGTTTGAGGTTGGCGATCGTGTGTTTCTCAAGATTTCTCCTTTCAAGAGCGTGATGAGATTCAGATTTAAAGGCAAATTGGCTCCCAGATTCTTTGGTCCCTTTGAGATTATTGAGCGGATTGGACAATTGGCTTATAGATTGAGGCTGCCCGAGGAGTTAGCCACGATGCATGATGTCTTTCATGTGTCCATGTTGAGAAAATATGAGCCAGATCCGTCCCATGTGCTGAGAACCGATGAAGTTGAGCTGGATTCTGCCTTGAGTTATGTCGAATATCCGGTGCAGATCTTGGATAGGAAGGAGAAGCAGCTGAGAAACAAAATAATTCCGTTGGTGATGGTCCAATGGAGCAAGCATGGCCGAGAAGAAGCGACCTGGGAGGTTGAGGAAAAGATGAGGCAGGATTGGCCTCATCTGTTTGAGCACTGATCGTATAGAATTTCCAGGTAAATTTATGGTTTTAGCTTCGAATTTGAGTAGCTGCTTGTGTTGATATGCATGTTTGATTGCTTCTGCCTTGGTTCGTCTTTGATTTCGAGAACGAAATCTCTTAAGGTGGGGAGAATGTGAGGAATCAGATTTTAGATTAGTGATTAATTGATTTGATTTGGGATTAATCACGTGAATTTTTGAAGAATTGCGAAATAAATCTGGTTCCCTGCTGATTCGGAAGTTGCTTTAATCCTTGGAGAATTCAGTCGCAACAAATTTGGTGAAGTCAACGCTGGTCAGCGATACTGTAGCTGTCTGCTGGTATACGTTGTCTTGAGCTTGAGAATGATTGAGGAAGCGACACGTGTTAGTCAACATTTTTTAGTGTTGACTGTCAGGCCCCGTGCTAATTACTAACAATTAACACATAATAAGCGCATAAACACGGAAGCTTAAAATCAGGGCTTAAAAATTTTTTTCGAAATTCAATGGGCCTGAACTCAATTCATATGTTCAAAATAGCGATAATTAAAATATGAGTTAACTCAAACTCATACACAACAGGTAACAACATAATGTCATCAAATACAGATCCCCAATACATGATACCACGGGGCATCCCCCGGCTCAATACATATCATATACATATAGACTGGGACTCAGGGACGAACGGATCGACCAGCTGAACTTCCACTCTGCCCAGCTTGGTTACCTGAAACTCCTGCAAATGGGCAACACAGACCCAAACAAGACAAAAGAAGGAAAATAAGTACGAGGTCAAGCCTCAGTACGAAGAGCTATCAAAACAGCTAAACATGCAACATGCTATAATCAATGCTATGAATGCATGAGGGTTATCAAGAAACAGGATAGCTAGACCAGTCTATCAACTGGCAACTCAAATCAAGCCTCTATACCACGCACAGCCAATCAGCCAGTGGAAATCATCGGTCCGTGATCATCGGGGCCCGTCAGCCCATCATAGCTCGGTGGTAGACACTCGAATCCGGTAGTCACCACTCCGACGATAGCTTTGGACTTTTTGGGCACGACTTAACAGTCGGCCAGTCACAACGTGGCACCCAATCAGGTAATCAAATCAATCTGTCAATTCAGGCTCAAGATGTATGCATGAATGCCATTCAATATCAATGCTTAATGCATACAATTCATAATACGTGCAAACAGAATGTATATCTCAAGCAATTCATCAAACTGTTCCACGTAACACATAACAGCAACTTCACAGATTTCACAAATCGGGGCCCGTCAGCCCATCATAGCTCGGTGGTAGACACTCGAATCCGGTAGTCACCACTCCGACGATAGCTTTGGACTTTTTGGGCACGACTTAACAGTCGGCCAGTCACAACGTGGCACCCAATCAGGTAATCAAATCAATCTGTCAATTCAGGCTCAAGATGTATGCATGAATGCCATTCAATATCAATGCTTAATGCATACAATTCATAATACGTGCAAACAGAATGTATATCTCAAGCAATTCATCAAACTGTTCCACGTAACACATAACAGCAACTTCACAGATTTCACAACATTGAAATATAGACATGTTCACGCTCAAAGCTGCTAAGGGCTGCTCAATCGTACCTCGAATCCACAAATTCTACCTCACAAATTCAAACAGGGCACGGCAGCACTCACAACCAGAAACCAGCAGCTTTCGCGATCTTCTCCAAGGTCGTTCAGCAGCTTCAAATGGGTAGCAATCGAAAGAGAAGTTCACAAGGAACCCAGCGCCACCAAAAACACTCAAATCTTCGACGGAGAACGACGGAAATCTAGGGAAGAAAGCCTCGGTGAACAGTAGCTCTACGAGGGTTTGAGAAAGAAGAGATAAGAAATATCTGGCTCAAAATAATTCTAAGTGTCGATCAACACCTCTATATATATACATCTCAAATCTCTCAACTGCTGCTCACCAATCCAGTCGTCTTGAACCGTAGGAATCTTACGACTGGCACTCATGCTTCCTACAACAAACCAGACGCAACAATCCAGTCGCAACTATCCAGTCGCAACTATCCAGTCGCAAGCTATCCAGTCGCAAGCTATCCAAAAGCTGGTAGATTCCTCACAACTGGTACCAGACTCAATCCTCGAAACGCAGCGTTTCAACTTAACCAGACGACGTCGTGTTGTTCCCTCGACTGGTTCCTCAATTCCACAGCTGGTCATCCAGTTGCAGTACAATTCCTCCCGCGACTGGTTCTTCAATTCTTCGACTGGTCATTCTCTCACGAGCGCAACGACTGCCAGACGCAACACAAATGTAACGACTGATCTTTCCATTTCCACCAGCTGCGAGCTACAGTAACCATCAATTTCCAAATCCTACCAGTCGTTGGCTACAGTACAGTTGATACAATACTTGGAGGAATTCAACAACTCTATAACTTCAAAATTCACGTGGCTAAACCCAAACAAAATTAACCACTAATCTAAATCTATATCCTCACATTGACTATAGGATTCTGCAGTTGCTTAGATAGGGCGACCAGTCGATGGGTTGAAGAACCAGCCGCAGGAGTTTCCCTTATGCAACTGCTGGTGTTTGTATGCGTCGTTTGATTAAGTGCAGCTGCTGGTTTTGGATCGTTGTGAAGAATGTGTGTCGACTGGGTGACCAGCTGCTGGTGGTTTTTGAAGCAATATTTGTCGTCTGCTGGTAGGCGCGGCGACGTCGTTCGATGAAGTTAAAACGTTGCGTTTAGGATTTAAAACTCATATCAAGATAAATGTTTATTCGATAAACAAAAGGGTATTTAAAACTGTTTAAATTAACCCTATCTTCCATCAACAATGGGTGTACGTCGATGCTACCCGTATACATGGCCCGACTCATATTATTGAGGGGGTCATGTGTAACGACCCTCATTTTCTTGGCGTAATATTTATAAGTTTTGGGTCTCAATTGAATGAAATCAAGAGTCATAAACGTTGGAGAATGGATCGTTACTAACTATCTGGGTTGAAACGAGAATAATAAAATTCTTCGCATTCGAAGATAAGAAATCTAGAATAACTTAGGCAATAGTGCGGAAATGGAGAGAACAATTATATCATATGTCAATAATGCATCTCGTAGTGTGATAACGTCTGGTTAAAAACATAACAAAACTCTGAAATTTTGTTTTGATACAACTTACATCAGAATATTCAGTATGATACAAAAGTGTCCTAAAAAAGAAGCTATAACTTTGAACTAGAAGGAAATAAAGAACTTTGTCGTCCACGATAAACACATTCCTTCCATCCTGTTCATTTCCCTCCATCTTCCTGCTGAGAATTACCTGCACTCAACGAAAACTATTGAGCCAAAGGCCCAGCAGGTAAAATCTGGAATATCAAAAGCAAATAGTACAATCGCTCTTGAACTAATGTATACTGGAGTCTGAACTGGTATTACGCTTATGAACAAACAAGCGTAAACATAAGTATGAAATCTAAGTTAAGTACGAAAGCATACAATATAACTCAATCCTGGAAACATTTTCTGTAAACATTCTTAAGAGCTGCGATTAAAATCACATTCGTGCTCTTCATTTATTTTCTGGAAAATTATGACAATACTTTAAACATTTGGCCCATTTCGCTTGATCAAACTCCTGATATCAGTCTTAGCACTATGGCTCATGGTTGAAGTGGTATACAGTTCCGTCGAACAATAATCCTAATCCTTCCTGGTTAAAAGGGCACACGGTTCGTCAGCCGCGCACTCGCCTTTTCATTAGGGACCCTTTTCATTGTCATAACTTAAAACATTTCATAAAACAATGTTCTGCTCCTTCTTCCTCTCGTACAAAACTGTTTTCTTTCTTTCATTCGAGTTACTGGTTTTCGTTTGTTTGATGATGTTCTGGAACTGTAAAGGATTTCCTCGTAATGCTTGCGAAGATGAAAACTGAATAATTTAGCTAGTTGAATCTGTCAGATAAGTCGAAAGATTCATTAAACTAATTTAGAATTGAAGGAAGAATCAAATTCTGAGATTTTCGTTATCTACTGAAGAAAACGAAGAATGAACAGTGACCAGCTGGGATGAATAGTACCAGTCGCAAAACTAATACCAGTTGAATGAACAGTACTTAGAAATAAGTAAAGCAACTGCTGAAATAATGAAATGAAATACATCTGCTGGTGAACAGTACCAGTCGCAACGAATAGGAATCAGTCGCAAGACAAGAATCCAGTCGCGAGGTCCTTTAAACAATTATAAAGTGAAACGATGTCGTAGCGCATAACTCAGTCGTTACAACCAGTCGCTACAACCAGTCGCTACAACCAGTCACTACTGCTGATTTATGCATCTGCTGATTTTACAAAGCATCTGCTGAATTTGCGTAAGCAAAGCATCTGCTGAATTTGCGTAAGCTGATTTTCAATCAAAGAAATGAAACTGCTGATTTCATACTTAGAATATTTCCGACAAGGCAATATCAGCAGTGGTATAATAACCAGCTCTTGTTCTTAATATACAGATAACCATGAACTACGAAGGTTACCTTCCTCTAAAGACTTCGACATACTTTCTAAAACTTCTGGAAAGAATCGAATAAGCTACTTGTAAGCTACTTCGATGAATGAATCAATGGAAACTCAGGAATTCATCAGAATAACATCACCAAAACATCTTCTAAATCATCATTGAATCAAAAATTACAGTAACTCAACTTCTTCATAAAAACAGAGCATGAACTTTATGGTTTTTCTTTGAAGACCAGCCGAAACCATTTTTCAGAAGTCACTAAATACTTACTGTACTTGCATTCTAACATTTGAATATCAATCCAAAATAAAATAAAGATTCATCATAGCATAGATAGAAATATTCAAGAATCGAATTGTAATAGCAATGTAATCCCTCAATCTCATATCTTTCTAATTGTGGACTTCTAAATGATCTGGTCGTTACAATCTACTATGGTATTTAACAATTCCTTCTTCCACTGTATACAAATTTGATCCTCTATTTTCATCCTGCTGCTTCCATTTTTGGAGTTGATCATCCTTAGTTTGCCCTTCTTTGATTCTATCTTTAAGCGTTGATTGGATCATGAGAACTGATAACTTAGCAGCACTTTCCTTTCGAATTATCTCAAGTTTAAATCGATTGATCTCTAACGCCAGGGGAATCTGAACAGAGATTTGCGCTAACCCCACGCTTCTTCTACTTAATGCATCTGCTACAACGTTAGCTTTTCCCGGATGATAGCTAATTACGCAATCATAATCTTTAACCAATTCAAGCCATCTTCTCTGCCGCATATTTAATTCCTTCTGAGTAAAGAAATACTTAAGGCTTTTATGATCTGTAAAAATTTCGCACTTCTCGCCGTAAAGATAATGTCTCCAAATCTTCAAAGCGAAAACTACTGCAGCTAATTCCAGGTCATGCGTAGGATAATTCATTTCATGAATTTTCAACTGTCTAGAAGCGTAAGCAATTACTTTTCTTTCTTGCATTAGAACAGCTCCCAATCCTGTCTTCGATGCATCAGTGTAAATCACAAAATTCCCTTTCTCTGTTGGTAACGTTAGAACAGGGGCTTCGACTAATGCATGCTTCAATTTCTCAAAACTGGATTGGCATTTGGGAGTCCAATCATACTTCACATTCTTTTTAGTTAAGGTCGTAAATGGAACAGCAATCTTCGAAAATCCTTCTATGAATCTTCTATAATATCCTGCAAGTCCTAGGAAACTTCGAATTTCCGTGACATTCTTAGGTACAGGACAGCTTCGAACAGATTCTACCTTTGAAGGATCCACTTCTATTCCAGTATTTGAAATAATGTGACCCAAGAATACTACTTTATCAATCCAGAATTCACACTTACTGAACTTTGCAAATAACTGCCTATTTCGTAAAGTTTGTAAGATTTCCCTAAGGTGTTCTTCATGTTCATCCCTGCTCTTTTAGTTGTTAGAGTAGATGCCCAACTAGCCAACTTGTGGCGTGTGGGTTTTATAGACTCTTGTACAAACAGTCTTTATATATGATATTCGCATTTTCTTATATGGCGTTCTTTACTTTCATTATGTGTGTAATGATTTACAATTGCGTTGAGTAAAGACCTAGAATGCACTGAAGCGTATGTTGGATGTGATAGTGGGTATGACGGCTATCATGAAACACATCTAATAGTCGCTGTGTATTCTGAACATGTTCCTAGTCGATTGGGCTGTCAAAATGAGGATAAGGCCGCCCGAGTTCGAGACTAGTATCTGCGATGCGAAGTACCATGTTTCATTGGTAGGGAACATTGTGATGTTCTGAGCATGCAGATAGATAGTGACCTGGTGATCTATCGAAGTACCCTCGTTCGGACTTTCCAAGTGGTTACCATTTTCCGAGTGGATAAGTCCGAGGTCTTGGTTGTACTGATTAGTCCTCACGACTCGAAACGTCATTGAGACTCTACATGATAGGCGTCTCACTTTGACCCGTTTGCCGACTCACTTGGGGTCATAAGGCGTCGGGATTGGGTGAGACCCCGATGCATGTAGGAGTCGATGCATCATTGTCGAGGATTCACCGCTCGCAGACATACGTGGATATCCTATGCTATCTGAGGGGATAATAGTGTATAAATCTCTGGCCAGAGTACTAGAAGTGTTTTAGGTAAATGTGTTTACTTAGTTACACTCGCTATGTCACTATTCGATCTCCAAGATGTATGCATAGCTATCGGATCTATAGCGACTCTCGATTTACCAATGGTCGTTGATCTGATCGGGATATATGGATTGAAAGGACCGTACTGTACGCTAACCACGACCGACTGGTTCTTGCAGGCACTATCAGTGATACCTAGGGGATCATGGGGCGATGTTGCTAGACGCTTTACCATGATCCGTTGGGCAGGTCCGGAATTGTGATCCCGGAGCCACAATGGTTGTGGGCCCATGGCTAGCTGTATCCCTGAACCATTGAGGGTCACACAAGTACTAGATTCGAGATTCCCGCACGGATACTCAGCTCAATGTTTTGAGCACGAGAAGAGGATTTCGGGAAGTGCGACTTCCCAAAAGTCAACAGGGGTCAAACCGGGGTTTCCCGCTGTTGAGGGTCAAAACGGTCATTTTGCACTGGGGTTCTGAAAAATGGTTTTTCAGATCATAATACTCAGTTTCGGAAACTGAGTCCATCGGTCCGATCTGATCGGCGATCGGAGTTACGATGAAGTCTCGGTGGTGGAGATGAACTGAATGTTCATCGTTGGGCCGGTCCAAGTCCAACACTCAAGCTTATTTAATTAATCTCATACCAAGACTTAAGTAATTAACACATAACACAATACAAAACCTAACCCTAAATTGCGCCGCCCCTCCTCTCTCCCACAAGCCGCCGCCGAGCGCCGCCGCTGCCGCCCGTCGTCGCCGAAAATTCGTTTCCGGCCAACTCGACGAGGAGAATCCGTTCGTGCAGAATTCGTCAGTGCTTCTAGTGCAGGCTGACGAAGAAGTCTCGATTCTGGTCGTGGACCGGATTGGCGATATCTACCGCAGTCTACCGAGAAGAGCCGACGTTATTGTAACTACGGTTGGAGCCAGGCACAAGTGCCAGCAAGGTATTCCGCTTAAACATCCTATGAATGTCGTAGTATGTTAATTTGTTTTCGTATTGATCGCCTCCCGTTGGCTCATATTATTGGGGACGTTAAAGGGACCGTTCTTCACGACTCAACATTGATGGGTCAATCTTGACACGTGATAGTAAACGGCGTCATATTATTGGGCCCTTACTGGACGTGAGGTGAATACATGGGGGTTGCAATCGGAAACTACCTTTTGGGGGTCATGGATGGCTGATATTATTCGGGTCCATGATCGCTTGATTGGGCTCCGTGTACCCACTAAAGAAACCTGTTTTCTCGATTTCATTAGAGGGTGGTGAAATCGTTAAAATAGTGGGGGGATAATTCATAAAACTAAATGACCATGTTTTATGTCTTAGCTTATATTTTTATATAGTCAGTAATGCATGTCTGTTTTCTTTTCAGTATAACTGCTATAAAAATGGTTTCGATGAAAAACCCGCTTGCTGCTATACTGGATAGCAACAGGTTCACTGGTCTTAACTACCAAGACTGGCTCCGCAACCTTAATCTTGTACTGACTTCGGAGAAGCTTCTCTATACGATAGAGAAATGCCCTCCGGAGGAAACCCCTGCTGATATCAGCCCTGAGGAGCTGATTACGCTTAACCAATGGCGTGACGACGAGGTTAAAGCTCGGTGCTATGTGATGGCATCGATGTCCAATGAAATGCAACGGCGCTTTGCGAAGACAAAGTATGCCTCTACCATACTTTTTCATCTCAAAGAACTGTACGGGGAGAACTCTCGACATGAGAGGTTCACGACTGTCAAGGAGTTGATGACGAGCCACATGCGCGATGGGACTTT
>KQ987762.1:7731-29051 GCA_001598015.1 Dorcoceras hygrometricum
AGGATGGAAGTGCGACTTCCTAAAAGTCAACAGGGGACAAAATGAAATTTCCCCAAAGTTTGGGCTAGTTTGACTATCCTTGAAACTTGGAGGGGCTAAACTGCAATTTTGGACTAGGTGGTCTGAAAAATTGTTTTCGCATCATAATAATCAGTTTTGTAAACTGTGTAGATCGGTCCGATCTGATCGTCGATCGGGATTATGATGAAGCCACGGTGATAGACTTGAACCGAATGTTCATATGGACCTGGGCCCGCCCCAGGCCCATTGTGCTGGTCCAAGCCCATCACATGTCTATATATATATGTGCTAGGCTAGGGTTACATAGACAACAACTCTACACTCCAAACCCTAGAGCACTAGCCGTCCCTCTCCCTCCCTTCTCCCTCACGGCCGCCGCCCACCTTGCGCCGTCGCCCGTCGGCCGCCGCCCGCCGCCGTTCGTTGCCGTCGTGGTTGGACTTGTTCCGACCACCTCGACGAGGAGATTCCGTCCATGATAAATTTGTCACGTTTTCTAGTGTAGACTGACGAAGGAGTCGAGTTTTCAGTCGTGGACCGGATTCGGAGAACGACGACCGCCTACCGTTGAAGTGCCGATTTCATCGTGAAATCGGTCGGAGCCAGACGCCAGCAAGGTACCGATCTAATACACCCTATGGATGTTTTATTGCCTTTATTGTTATGTATTGACTATTTCCGATGCAAAATTTTTAAATCTTCTGCTGCGCCCCGGGAACGCGATCCGATCCGCCGCTGCGCCAACATTTGAGCCTGATTCCTTTGTAAGCTGAATCCTTTGTGCGTTGTGATCGGCCGACTGAGTCGTCGTGCCTGAAAGGTCCAACGTTGCTATTGTGGTGGTCGGCTGAGTCGTCGTGCCTGAATACCACTACCCTGTGATGGTCGGCTGAGTCGTTGCACCTGAAGATCGCAGGATGATGATGATATTTGCACAGCTGAGTCGTTGTGCTTTGCTTACCGATGATTCTTGGTAGCCTTCATGCATTGAACTTTTGAGATATTGCATGTCTGATATGACTGTTTCTTATTTGTGCTCTTCGTACTGAGGTTTGACCTCATTTCCTTTCCCTGTGTTTGGGCTGCTTGGGTCTTGGTGGGCCTTTGCAGGTTCTTCAGGTAACCAGACTGGACAGAGTGGAGCTTAAGCTGGTCGATCCCCATTTTAATTGAGTCCCAGTTATATTTATGTATTGATATTGAGCCAGGGGATGTCCTGTGCCTATTTTATTTGGGGATCTGTAGTTGATTTACTACTTGGAATTGTTACCTGTTGTTGTGTTATTGATTGGAATTTGAGTTTTAAATCCTATTTTGATTATGATGTATTTTGAAATGATGATTTGGATCAGACCCATTTCGAAAATTTTTAGCCCATGTTTTTAATGCTTCCGCATAATTGTGACTAATTGATGTATTAACGCACCGGGCCTGACAGGACACAACCATCCCGAACAGCTCGCAGTATTCCAGGCATGAGCAGGTGTACAGTTCCAGAAAATCGGTTCGATCCAATTTAGAATATGCAGATCAATTTGCCTGCCCAGATCAGCTCGGGGCTTCGAACCAGATTGCGTATTGAAAATAGCACGGAGCAAATCATCACACAGACCCTCCCCTCAGCACAGTTCATCACAGCTTACGAGGTCACTCAACTTGCGAAGGTCAACTCGGCTCGTGACGGTCAAATCAGCTCACGACGATCAACTCAGATCGCGAAGGTAAACTCAGCTCGTGATGGTCAAATCAGCTCGCGACGATTAACTCAGATTGGGGCCTTGATACAGCCTACGACCTGAAACAGCCTGTGACCTGAAACCACTTGCGACCAGACCGCTTGCGATCTGACAGCTTTCATTCACATTTCCCAACTATCCTCTCATGAATGAAATCAATTCACATGTCCTAACTCGTTTGAAAGTTCTTTGCGAATTGGATAGGTAGCTTTTGGCCTTGAACCTTCCTTAGTAACATACCATCGGATTTACTAGTTAGGTAGTAATGTGATGTCTTGAACTAGCCAACCGTTTGTGTAAATCAAGATAATGACACTTACATAATAATAACTCTAACATGTTTTGTTCTAATTGTTGTATCAGTTTCGGTCCATATATTAGATTCATAAGTGTTTTTCTATTTGAAGCGGCCATTACTTCTCATTTATATAGGTGATCTCCTACCGAGGGTATCCTGCCATACCCTACCTTTTAGGTTTAAGAATCATTAAAAGCAAGCTTAACCTCACCACATGTTGCACTTACTTGGATTTTTATAGGAATGTGACTTTACAGGTTCAAAGCATTCGCACTAAGGTTTATAACTTAGTTGTTACTTTGAACCAAGGTCTTGGGATCTCCACTTCTCAAGGTTGGGTTACCTCTATAAAAATTTTATTTTGTGGGTTTTAATCCCACTCATTTCATCAGTTTGTACAATTGATCTCTATTCATACCTTTAGTGAACGGATCCGCTAGGTTTTCCTTTGACCTTACGTAGTCAACCGAAATAACCCCATTAGAGATCAATTGTCTAATGGTATTGTGTATTCAACGAATGTGTCGAGACTTACCATTTACATACTACGTTGTGCTATTCCTATTGCTGACTGACTATCACAATGAATGACAATAGAAAGCACTGGCTTATTCCAACAAGGAATATCTTCAAGGAAGTTTCTTATCCACTCGGCTTCTTCCCCGACTTTATCTAAAGCAATAAAACTCTGATTCCATCGTTGATCGAGCTATACACGTTTTCTTAGATGAGTTCCAAGACAATGCTACTCCACCTATAGTGAACACGTATCCACTAGTGGACTTAGAGTCTTTCGTGTCCGATATCCAATTAGCATCACAATATCCTTCTAAGGCTGCTGGATATTTCTTCTTCCCCGACTTTATCTAAAGCAATAAAACTCTGATTCCATCGTTGATCGAGCTATACACGTTTTCTTAGATGAGTTCCAAGACAATGCTACTCCACCTATAGTGAACACGTATCCACTAGTGGACTTAGAGTCTTTCGTGTCCGATATCCAATTAGCATCACAATATCCTTCCAAGGCTGCTGGATATTTCGTACATGTTAAACCATATTTTGATGTATACCTTATAATCCAAGCACTCTTGTTAAGGCTTTCCAGTGATCTTTACTTGGATTGCTCGTGAACATACTCAATTTGTTGACGGTATGTGCAAGGTCTGGGCGAGTACAGTTTGTTACAAACATTAAACTCCATATTACCCTTGCATAGTCAAGTTGAGTGATAGATTCTCCACGATTCCCCAAATCCTTCGGTGTTCCAGCAGGACGATGCACCAAAGTACTGAATTGTTCAAGTATCTTTTCAATATAATGAGTTTGTGATAATATAATGCCATCTGGAGTCCTAGAGATCTTGATCCCTAGAGGGAGGGTATGCGTGCTGATCTGCTCCGTGCTGTTTCTAATATGCGTTCTGGTCCGAAGCCCTGAGCTGATATGGGAAGACGAACTCATATGCATAGTCTAAACCGAACCGAACTGGTTTTTCTAGAACACCTGCTCTTGCCTGGAATGCTGCAAGCTGTTCGGGATGGTTGCATCCGATCTAAACTCTGCAACCATTTGGGATGGCATGCAATTCTCCGAAGTAGTGCAACTATTCGAAACAGTGTAATTGTTCAAAAAAATGAAAATGTTCGAAGCAGTGCAACTGTTCGTAATGACGTTTCTTGATCATGCATCCGTTCAAGGCAACCGACCAACCCCAATAAATACAGTCAATTTAGGCAGTCGAGATTCAATTAATTCTGCATTCTCCTGTTGCCTTCTGTGCTATATTCGTGTTCTGTTCCCGACTCAAACAAAGTTCAAAACATTTATTTTGTTCACTGGAATTACTCAATGTGATGCTTTACTTCGTAATTCATAGGTCGTTGTATCTTAGGGACGATTGGCGGAACGAGAACATGATACTCGGGCAACTTTGTCTTGCGATTTTTGGGTGTTCTAATCTATCAGTGCAACTTTTCAAAGCAGTGTAAGTAGTTCGAAGCAGTGCAACTATTCGTAATGGCATCTCTTGAAAGCATGCGTCCGTTCAAGGCAACCAACCAACCGCTATAGATACAAGCAGTTTAGGCATTCAAGATTCAATTCATTGTGCATTCTCCTGTTACCTTCTGCACTATATTTGTGTTCTGTTCCCAACTGAAATAAAGTTCAAAACATTTATTTTGTTCGCTGGATTACTCAATGTGGTGCGACACTTCGTAATTCATAGATCGTTATCTTAGGGACGATTGACGGAACGAGAACATGATACTATAGCAATTTCGTCTTGTGATTGTTGGATGTTCTAATGTGTTGATGAACAGTTCAAGATATAAGGTTGGTGGAGGAGAGAAGGTCCTCTTTTCGTAATACGAAATTGCCCGAGTATAGTGCTTTCGTTCCGACAATCATCCCTAAGATACAACGACCTAAGACTTATGAAGGTAGCACCAAGCTGAGTAATTCCAATGAACAAAATAAATATTTTGAAATTTTTTTGAGTCAGGAATAGAACGTAGGGAAAACATAGGGCAAATATAGCGAAGAAGGAAACAGTAGAATGCAGAATGAATAACTGCATGTATTTATAGGGGTTGGTCTGTTTCCTTGACCGGACACATGCTTTCAAGAAACGTTGTTGGATCTGTTTTTATAGATCTGAATCTTAATTTTGATTAACACAAAATCTGTTATATCTCACTAACGGTTTAATATTGATGTGCAGAGCAGCGTAGAAGATGTCCAAGCTGGTTAAGGACAAACCAGCTCGGATAGAAGAAGACCAGATCAGGGACGTAATTCAAGATGGATGCTTACGAGAGATGGGTTTATTGTGGAAGATGAAGATGAAGATGGAGATGAGGAATAATCTGTGAGAATTTTGACGAGTTCTAGGTGAACCCTGAAGAAAAAGATGAATATAAAGAGCAAGGTGTACTCAATCAGTCTCCATAGGTCCAAACTGGATAAGTACTATAGCAGATCAGATTGGCTGAAGAGCTGCATGCTATTAAGGAGATGTAAAAAATGTAACAGTAAGGGGAAGCCCAAGCTATTACAGCAAAGGAAAAGCAGCTCAGGAGATTAACAGCTCGGATCAGTGATCAAGCGCAGATTGGAGATCCAGTGAAAGTAGAATCAGAACAGTTGTGATCCAAAGAAGAAGGGATATAATCACGGGTGCAAGATTTGTCCAGTGCAGAGGATCACATGCCGTTCGATACCAAAGGAATCGTGGAGGAAGATTGCTGTAGTGAAAGAAGAAACCAGCTGGGAAACAAGCTCAGAGCCCAGCAATGTTCAAGAACAGACAAGAGGAGGAAAGAACAGAACAAGAGCAGCTGTAATCAAGAGCAGATGAGAATTGAAGCTTAGAGAAGAAGCACAGATCAGCTCAAGAGCAGCTCAGAGATCAGCTAAGAGAGACCAGCTGGGAGGACACCAGCTGGTAGACCAGATTAGGATATTTATGCTAAATCAGATAATTAGTTTGTGCAATCTCAGAATACTAGAAGACAAACTAATTTGTCTTATCGAGACACATGCTCAAAGTCAGCAAAGGCTGCAGAAGCACATATATCAAAAGAGCTCAAGTCAAATAAATCCTGCAACGCATTTGTTGCTAAAGGACACAAGGTACAACTTTGTCAGAAGCCTTTACACAGCTACACATTTGTGTCCAACGGATATAACATATTAGAGGCTTTATATAAAGAGCAGCAGTACAAGCTGAATACATGAGCGCAGAGAGAATGTGAGGGGAGAGGTGCTCTTGACGAGAAGAATAGAGAGAATCATAATACAAGAGCAGTGATCAGTCGAAGGTTTGCACACTCATGTGGCAGCTGGTTTGCAAGCTGGTTGTGTGCCTAGGTGTGAGCTTGTGTACAGACCATAAGCTTCAACGACCGATCTTAATCGACAGCACAACCTGGGAAGACATCGAGATACCAGCTCACTGATGAGCACTTCCCAGTGTGTGAGAGTACAATAGAGAGAGCGAGCAAACATTTTAAAACTCTCACACACGATTCACTCGCAGATTCCTATGATGAACTGATTAGGTTCTGTGGGTGAATCAAAACCACAATATATTCCTCTCCCTCGTAGTCTTTGGACAAAGACGTTAAACAAGTCTTGTAATCTTTCTCACTGAGACGTAAAAGAATTGTTGTTAGACACACAACTTGTGAGCTGGTGTGCATAGTTGGCCAGGAGTTCTTGCAGATTGCGGGTTGTCAGATCGGGTTGCAGCAAAAGCTGTTGCAATCAAATCTTCTAGTGGATCCTTCCCGTCCGAAAGAAGGGGGGATGTAGGATATTCAGCTCCGAACTTCCATAAACAAATTGCAGCTTATTTCTTTACAGCTTTCTGCATTTAACATTCATGCATTGCATACTTTAAAAAACTGTGTTTAAAACCATTCATGCATTGCATACTTTAAAACTGTGTTTAAAACATGTTAATAAGCTTTCAATTTTCAGAGGATAGTTCAGATGTTTTTCGCAAGACTTTATATCTTATCTGATCTATCTCTCGATGCACAAACCTTTCAAGAACACCGAGCTATTGCAGCTCAAGATTTAAGTAACCAGATTGCACATGATCTGGACCAGCTCGCAGAGCTGCTGGTCCAGCCGAGGCGCGATTTGGTTTCCGTATTTATGTGCTGTTTGTTTTCAAGTAATTTCTTTAAATTCACGTAATCTGGGATTCTGATCTAAGGATGGGTGCCTAAGCTTTGTGAGAGCCCAAGGCACCCCCCAAATCCATCATATCAATTGGTATTAAAGCGGGTTGTTCTTGAAAGTGCATTTTAAATTGAAAATTTTTAACGGTTTTAAAAATGATTTCTACTCTAATAGTAGTTTTCTACGAAAGCTTATCAATAATTTTAAAGATCTTAAAACTCACTCTATGAAGATAGGGGGAGTAATGATTTTTGAATAGCAGGGCACTGGACCAAGAGTGAAAGGTGCGACAACATCTCTTCTGTCGAGCTGACAGATTTGTGCGATATCTGTGGACGCCAAGACCTCTTACTTTGGATGTGTTGAAATAATAGCGCAATTGACAAAGTTCGAGAGAAGCAGAAGTGATTCTGTGAATTCAAATATCATTTATCTTCCAGTCCATATAGATGAGCATTTTCCAGTAGCATGGAATCTGTTTTTCAAAATCTCATCTCATGCATTTGTTTTCACAAGCTGTCGTCCCTTGAAATTGTTTCTCTTTCAAAAAATAAAATTACCCCGTGCTCTGTTAAGGGGTAGTTCTGTTTTAAATATTAAGGGGGAGATATGTCTTTCAAACCCTTATTGATTCCCACAAAAAGGGGGAGAATGTTTTAAACCAAAAACATACGTGCATATGTTTATTTCGGTTTTGTGTAAATCAAAACGGGGAGATTGTTGGATCTGTTTTTACGGATCAGAATCTTAATTTTGATTAATACAAAACATGTTATTATCTCACTAATGATTTAAGATTGATGTGCAATCCCAGAGCAGTGTAGAAGATGTCGAAACTGGTTAAGGAAAAACTAGCTCGAATAGAATAAGACCAGATCAGGGACATAAGTCAAGCTGGATGCTTATGAGAGATGGGTTTATTGTGGATGATGAAGATGAAGATGGAGATGAGGAAGAATCTATGAGAAGTTTGACGAGTTCTAGGTGAACCTTGAAGAAAAAGATGAATATAAAGAGCAAGGTGTACTCAATCAGTCTCCATAGGTCCAAACTGGATAAGTACTATAGCAGATCAGATTGGCTGAAGAGCTGCATGCTATTAAGGAGATGTCAAAGCTGGAACAGTAGGGGGACGCCCAAGCTGGTAAACAAAGGAAAAGCAGCTCAGGAGATTAACAGCTAGGATCAGTGATCAAGCAAAGATTAGAGATCCAGTGAAAGCTGAATCATAAGAGTTGTGATTCAAAGAAGAAGGGATATAATCACTGGGGCAAGATTTGTCCAGTGCATAGGATCACATGTTGTTCGATACCAAAGGAATCGTGGAGGAATATTGCTGTAGTGAAATAAGAAACCAGCTGGGAAACAATCTCAGAGCCCAGCAATGTTCAAGAGCAGACAAGAGCAGGAAAGAACAGAACAAGAGCAGCTATAATCAAGAGCAGATGAGAAGTGCAGCTTAGAGAAGAAGCGCAGATCAGCTCAAGAGCAGCTCAGAGATCAGCCAACAGAGACCAGCTGGGAGGACACCAGCTGGTAGACCAGATCAGGAGCTTTGTGCTAAATCAGATAAATTAGTTTGTGCAATCTCAGAATACTAGAAGACAGACTAATTTGTCTTATCCAGACACATGCTCAAAGTCAGCAAAGGCTGCAGAACCGCAGATATGAAAAGAGCTCAAGTCAAATAAAGCCTGCAACACATTTATTGCTAAAGGACACAATGTACAACTTTGTCAGAAGCCTTTACAACAGCTACACCTTTGTGTCCAACGGATGTAACAGATCAGAGGCTTTATATCAAGAGCAGTAGCACAAGCTGAATACATGAGCGCAGAGAGAATGCGAGGGGCGAGGTGCTCTTGACGAGAAGAATATAGTGAATCAGAATACAAGAGCAGTGCTCAGTCGAAGGTTTGCACACTCATGTGGCAACTGGTGTGCAAGTTGGTTGTGTGCCCAGGTGTGAGCTGGTGTACAGGCCATAAGATTCAACTACCAATCTTATTCGACAGCACAACCTGGGAAGACATCAAGATACCAGTTCAGAGAGGAGCACTTCCCAGTGTGTGAGAGTACAATAGAGAGAGCGAGCAAACTGGACCGAACAGATTTTTCTAGAAGAGTACACCTTCTCATGCCTGAAATGATGAGAGCTGTTCAGGATGGTTGCGTCCGACCAAAACGCTGCAAAAATTTGGGATGGCGTGCGATTGCTTCAAAGCAGTGCAACTTGAAACAGGGTAACTGTTCGGAGCAGTGCAACTGTTCGGAATGGCGTTTGATAGGATCGATTTGGGGGCGTTGCCTTGGGCTCTCACATAGCTTAGGCACCCATCCTTAGATCAAAATCCCAGATTATGTGCATTTAAAGAAATTACTTGAAAATAAGTAGCACGTAAATAGGGAAACCAGATCGCGCCTCAGCTGGACCAGTAGCTCTGTGAGCTGGTCCAGATCGTGTGCAGTCTGGTTACTTAAATCTTGAGCTACAATAGATTAGTGTTCTTGAAAGGTTTGTGCGCCGATAGATAGATCATATAAGGTTTGTGCACCGATAGATAGATCATATAAGATATAAAGTCTTGCGGAAAAAATCTGAACTATCCTCTGAAAATTGAAAGCTTATTAACAAGTTTAAAACACAGTTTTAAAGTATGCAATGCATGAATGTTAAATTCAGAAATCTGTAAAGAAATATGTTGCAATTTGTTTATGGAAGTTCGGATCTGAATCTCCTACGTCTCCCCTTCTTCTGCACGGGAAGGATCCACTAGAAGATTTGATTGCAACAGCTTCTGCTGCAACCCGATCCAACAGCTCTCAAGCTACAAGAACTCCTAGCCACCTATGCACACCAACTCGTAAGATGTGTGTCTAACAACACTTCTTTTACGTCTCAGTGAGAAAGACTTTCAGAAGGGGGGGGGATTGAATGAACTCCTTCAAAATTTTTTGTAAAACTCCTTTCAAAAAGATTTTAAAGCTTTCACTAACCTCTAAGCTGTGTTACAAGCTTTGGAGGATCTTAGTGTTATAATTTTCTCTCGAGTAACAAAGATTTGTGCGGAATAAACTTGACTAAATAGTGAACATGTAACTAAAACTAAAATAATGAAGGATATGAACTGAATGCAGTAAAGTAAAAGGGGCAAGAGTTTGTTTATGGAAGTTCGGAACTTAAACTCCTACGTCTCCCCTTCTTCTTTGAATCGGAAGGATTTCACTAGAAGATTTTATTACAACAGCTCCTGCTCTAACCCGATCCGACAGCCCGTAAGCTGCAAGAACTCCTAGCAACTCTACAACAGAAACATATGCGTAATCTGTTCTACAAATACAATGTTGGCTCTAAGCTGTTTAAGCTTTCACACTCTCTATGCACTCTGTTTATGGTTTACAATCAAGACACAATACCACAGAGTGGTTACAACACAAATGAATATAAAGCTGAAGCTTTTGAGAGCAGATTGTAATGAAGATGATGATGAACAGTGAGCTTTGTGCGATGTAAATTCTGAAGCGTAGTATGTAGTGTAAGGTTGTAAGCGTTTGCAGAATTGTGTATGTCAAACTTCAAAAGTTGTGTAACATTGTTTCGATTCAATGGACCATGTTTCTTCTGCTCATTATCCTGTATATATAGAGATCTCCAGCTCTATCAATCTTCAAATGATTTGTTGTACCGGCAGTTTATATTCTTTACATTTTTGAATAACTTGCCATTCCTTCTTCCAGAATCACAGGAATGATACCGTTAGGTCCAAAAATAGCATCCGGTAATTTAGCCAATAATTAAGCGTGAGATTGATCTGATATGATCTAATAGAATCATGTCTAAAATGATATCTGTATGTTCTGAGCTGTTTTCTGTAAACGTGATCTGAAAGCTTGTAAGCTCTGAGTTGTTACGTGAAAACTGTAATATGCTCTTGCAATCTGATCCAAAATTATCTGAGCTGATCTCTGCTGAATTGAAACTTTTCCATGTCTGATATGATATACAGTAAAAAGCTGATCTGGAAAATGTTTTTCTGAGCTGTTCTAAAAATTGAAATCATCAATACTGACCTGAGACTTAGCTTCTCAAGCTCTGATTTGAATCTTTATATGCTCTAGACTGAACGCTTTTTTTATCCCTGAGCTGGTCTCTTTGCAATTCCCACTCTAAGGTGTTTCCTACGCTGTCTTAGCTCTAAGCCGTTTCCTTCTGAACTCTGAGCGCTGCTCTAAGCTGTACATACCCGTAGTGAACTGTAAGCTGTTCTTTGTACGAAGCTCTGATCTGAAGCTGATTCCTGCACTAAAGCACTGTTATGATTCTGAAGCTTCAATATGAAATGTTCTGAATCACTCTAATATGTTCTGCTTGTCCTGAACTGAAAGGTGATGCTCTAAGCTAAAATACTTGTCCTGAGATGAATTTCGACTCTCTAAGCTGATCAACTTGCTCTGAGTTTAATCGTGACTTTCTGAACTGATATACTTGCTATGAGCTGATCTGTGTGGTCTTGAGCTGAGTAGCTACGCTGTACACTGTTCTGCTATCTCTAAGCTGAAATGCGTCGCCGTAAACTGTTACACATGCTCTGAGCTGATATTCATCGTTCTAATCTGATATGTCCGCTCTTAGCTGATCAACATGCTCTGAGCTGGTCTGTGACGTCCTAAGATGTTATGTTCAGCTCTTCCTCGTATCGCTGTAATCTATTCGAGTTCTTGAATTTGTTACACCAAAACTTAAATATTCTTAATAATTTCCCTTTTTGGTGATGACAAAACTTAGCAGCAAAAATATTCTCTTTTATTAGTCAACGAAAATTGCTAAGTAAAAAACTGAAATTTTTCCTCAAAACTGAAAACAACCTTTCTCAAAACCATCTGCGCTTTCCACCACTAACTCTGTATCTGTCATCACTGCTACTCTCCCCTTTTCTGCTACTGCTGCTACCACCTTCCCCCTTTTTGACATCACCAGCTCTCTTAAGATGAGAAACTACTTCTGCGAGCTAAGAGCTGAGGGAGGCGAGGCTCGAATTTACTTTCAGATGAATGTTTCTGTGCCTCTTCATGTATCATCATTCTAGTAGCAGTAATCTTCGACGAAAGGTCAGCTTTGAGCTTGTCTCCCCTCCTGAGCAAATCCAAGTGTTGTCTCCACTGTTTGTTGACCAGTGCCAGGTGTGACGTACGCAGGTCTTCGACACTGAGCTCTAGAGACTTCATCCATCCATTGAAATTTTATTTGAAGGATGTCAGGAGCTCATGAGATTGTAATTTCTCCGAACTGATGCTGGACACCAGATCCCAGAGTTGAGCAGCTGTCTGCGCAATGATGAAACACTGTGGGAGTCACTGAAACTGCGATCTGTCTGTGATGGGTGACTCTCTTCATATACCATCTCAACAGGTTCACATGCAGAAAGAGAGTTAAGGATTTTGCATGTGTACCTTCTTTGAAGAATCCACAAAATTGATCCGCACGTTGCCCGTGCTGAAAAGCTCTAAAACTGTATCTGGAATAGTCTCTGTAATCTGGGCTGACGGATGAACCACAAAATATGAACGTGGTTGCACTGTAGGTTGTTGGGAACTGAAAACTGAACATCCTGTTGTATCCTCATCTGGTCCTGAAAATATACTTGAGGGTCCTGGAAGTGTCCAAACCATCTTATGCTGCTTCTTAAGACTCAGATATGCTACCACTGCAATCCTATGAGCCTCAGCCAGAACATCCAAAACCTGGAGGTCTATGCTTGCGATAGGGTGTCTGGGAACAAATTTTTTCCGCCGCTCAAGCAGAACCTTGTGAAGAAACAATTCTCGGAGTTTATCATGTACCATCAATCTTAAATTGAAGGTTGTTCGAATACAATCTGTCTCGGTCCATCGGAGCATCTTGGCCACATCAGCCTTGAAATGGTCTTTTAACAACTTAGATTTCTCAAACCCCAAAAGATGTAGGTGGTCACGTACTCTGACAATTACGGAGTCTCTGATCTTGACGAAGAACTCAAGATCTGCAAAAATCAAAGTGATTTTCTCCCTGACTGGATTGCCCTTGACTTTCTCCACCAAAACCTTCTTTCCTTTATCCGCAGGGGCAATCTTCGGAAGAGATCTGTTGCACCAATCCACTTACTTGAAATGAATGCTCAGGCTCTATCGGATCTGAGTTATCTGATTTCTTGAAGACGCCGAAGGAGGGAAGGATTTCCATTAAGAGTCCAATAGAGTGCATCCAGAGATAAAGACTCTGTTAGAGTAGATGCCCAACTAGCCAACTTGTGGCGTGTGGGTTTTATAGACTCTTGTACAAACAGTCTTTATATATAATATTCGCATTTACTTATATGGCGTTCTTTACTTTCATTATGTGTGTAATGATTTACAATTGCGTTGGAAGGATTTTCCATTAAGAGTCCAATAGAGTGCATCCAGAGATAAAGACTCGTCATCTGGTACTGCTAAGATCTGAGCTTTCATCCGCCACAAAGTAGATTGGACCACAGGAGATGACACCTTGGTTTCTTTCCGCAACAGCTTAGGAACCTCAGAATCAGAATCCTCCAATACAATGAGTTTGCGCTTTGGAGGACGCATCATCTGAATTGGGACTGTTGTCCTCACCGCAGCTCTCCCAATAGCAGTGCGTTTACGCTTGACTGCAGGCTGAACAAAAGCATCAGCGTCGATATTCACCTCCTCCAACCCTTTTGACTTTGGTTGCTATTTGTCTCACTGTGTCACCAGTAGACTTCTTCTTCTCAACAAGTTCCTCCAAATTTGATTTGTTTTTGGCAACATAGGTGCCAACAGATTTGGCAGATAAAATCTTGAAGGAGGTAAGGGCCTTAGATTCGCCCAATTTCAGTCGAGGAACCCCCTCCAGCATCAGACTCAGCTGCACAGCAAAACCACGAGCCTGCTTGGTCGATGGCACGACCATTGCCTTCAAAATCCGGAAGAGGATTTTACTCCAATTGATTTTGATGCCTCCCATGATAGCCACCATCAGATCAAATCGGCTTTGGGTCACAGCATCAAGAGATCCAGCTTTGGCAGTGAGTGACTTGTCTATGATATCGTGTAGCAAACGATATTCCACCTTCATATCTCTCTTTTTGCAAGAACTGTGTACCATCACTCTGGACTCAGAAACTTCCATCCTCATCTGTGCAACCAACCTTTCTTGAAACTCAGACATAATCACGAGCCCCTCAGTGGGCAACTGAAAACTTCCAGCAAAAATTTCCTCAGAAACAACGACGGATGAGCCTCTGACTATGCTGATCACAGTATTCCTCTCCAGTCTAGCATTGGCGAAGAACTCTTGAAGATATTTTGTTGGTCCCGTTACACAGGGTACCAGATAGCAAAAGCGCTCTGATACCAATTTTTGGGATCGAAAAACCAGGGGTGTTCATAAGATCTGCCAAAACTTACTTAGGCTCTCACACAGCCTTGACACCAAACCCGTAAGTTACGTGCAACTTTGAAAATTGGGAGTTTAACACCAGGACGCAACTGTGAAACCAGATTGACGTGAAGTTGGGCTAAAGCTCTGCGAGCTGGTCCAGATCACCAGCTGCTCTGCTAGCTGGTTCAACGTTAACAATCTGGTTTCTTACAACTTGAACTGCAATAGCTCACTGTTCTTGAATATTTGTGCACCGAGATACAGATTGAGTAATGAATTAAAATCATGCGAAAATAATTCAAACTGAACTCTTATATTCGAAAGCTCATTTACGGTTTATAAGTTTTGGTGATAACATAAACAAGATAAAGAACTGAACATTAAGCTATCAGATTTGAAGTAATTGGGTTCTATCAGATTAGGATCGGGGACTTAGATCAGTTCAGATTTGGACTAGGCTTATTCAGAGGATATCAGATCAGAGTGTTTTAGAACAGTTTAGAAGCTTTCAGAACATATCAGATCATAGGAGATCAGTTCAGTTTAGAGGGTTCAGAACAGATCAGATCAGAGGATATCAGTTCAGATCTCAGTATGTTTTTCGTAAACAGATCAGATCAGTTCAGTTCAGAGGCTTCTATAACAGAACAGATTTCAGATCAGAAGTTTCTAAGGTACAGAACAGATTCAGTAATTGATTTGTTTGTTCTATGCAGATTCAGATATGAACAACAACGAGAGCTGATGTTACGCGTAAAAGGATTTCAGATTGACAAAGAACAGTAAAGAGAGATAATGAGATATATTTGTAAGATTCGTTAAGGAGAAAAGATCGTGAAGTCAAATTAGATCTTAGTTCAGAACCAAAAAGTTTTCAGATTTAAGTTTTAGAGCTTATCAGATATTTATTCCAAATGATTCAACGATCAAGATTTTATCATATAAAGCTTGTTAGAAAAAGTGGATGAAAGAGACACAAGTTCAGAGCTATTTGGAGTATACTTTGCAGGACGCAGAGTTAGTTTATACGATGTTTACCTAATTTGGGTATTAAAGTCAACAAAGCTCTTACAACAGCAGACAAACCTTTGCATAGCATTAATGGAGCATTTAATGCATTGATACGATGAAGATATGCAAATAAGGTTTGTGTCTACTGGCTCAATTAATGATCGTTGAAGATGGAAGAGTATTTATAGCTGAAGATTTCAAACGAAGAAGCTCTCTGCTAGTTGCTCTCTCGATCTCTGGCGATTTAAGCTCTCTCAATCACTCTCACATATTCTCTCAACGATTCAAAAATATTTTATCTCAGTCATCACCATCTCGAAGAACGGTTCTCCAGTTCTTATCAGAAATACCTTCGAGAATTCTTCTGATTTAAATTTGTAAACAAGTTTCATTGTAAAAGAAACCAGAAGATTTATAGTACTCTGTTTGTATTGTATTCCTTGTAAAATCAGTTCATAGTCTGTAACGAACATGCTTCTTGAATCAGTTCGTAAAATCATTTGTTGTAGGATTTCAGATCCGAACTTCCAGAAACAAATTTTCGACCCTATCTCTTTATTTACTTGCATCGGATTTTATTATTAATTGTTCACTGTTTGATCGGTTTCTTCCGCACATTATTTGTTAACCGAGAAAATAGATTGGACTGAGAGCCTCAGATCTGGTCACTCAGATCTGAGTTAAGCACAGGCTTGTAAAAACAGTTTTAAAGGTTTCGAAAATTTAAAAATGAAGGAGTTCATTCAACCCCCCCTTATGAACTCCTGGGCTTATTTTAACTTTATTTTCGATCCCATTGATCCTATAATCTTCCTCATAAACTGGCGATGTGCACCCAAGGAAGCCTCTGAGTCCTGATGACTCTAGAGCTTGGAACATCTTCAACATTCCCCTGCTGGGAAAGCTGAGAACTGAGTCGATATTTAGTTGAAGTGCATTCTGGATGAAAACAAGCCATTGCTGCTAGGTTGCTAGAAATCGATCGAGATTTCTGCAAGAAAATCTAAAAACAACAAAGCAGTTATGGTAATTGATGTTAAGCATATAAATTATAACTAAAAGTAGAGACGGCGAGAAAATATTGGTTGTGTTTTGGCACACATTGACATCACACGTGTCAGGAAGCCATTGGCGGGTTTGATTTGAAAGATACACTTGTAAGAAACAGTAGATACGTTTGTAAAGAGTTGTAGATATATTTGCAAAGAATAGTAGATACGTTTACTAAAATACTGGATAAGTTTGCAAAAATACCAGATTCTTTAAAGTCCGCCAAATTATGGAAAGAAATTACAACCATATGTTACTATTTCAGCAGGGGTAATATCAGATCAGCTCGGGGATAAGCATCAGCTGTATATGTGCGTAATCTGAATGGTTCAGCTCACGCACATTCAGTGACTTATAGCTTATTATATCTGATTTGAATGCTCTTCCTAAGCTGAGGTTCTCCCCTAAGCTGAAGGTTACCCCTAAGCTGAAGGGTCCCCTAAGCCGAAAGTTCCCCCTAAGCTTAGCAGCTCTTGATCACCTACATTCAACAGATTGGGGCAGTTCTAAGAGACCAATAAGATTTCTAAAATAAGAGAACTTAGCGTCAGGCAGTGGCTTGGTGAATATATCAGCAGCTTGATGTTCTGTTGAAATGTATTCCAGCCTGACGTTCTTCTTGAGCACGTATTATCTTATAAAGTGATGCCTAATTTAGATATTCTTGGTGCGTAATGCAGCACTGGGTTCTGTGTAATTGCTATAGCACTTGTGTTGTCGCAGAATATTGGCGCTTCAGAGGCATCAATGCCAAAATCCCTAAGCTGATGTTGAATCCAAAAATAATCTGAACACAGCAGCTCCCAGCTGCTAATACTCTGCTTCAGAGCAGATTGTCCGGCTTGATTGAAGCACTCATCGGGTTAGCTGCTGAAGAAAATTTGTCCATCCCGAACTTTTTCAGAAGCTCCTTTGTATATTTGGCTTGATTGATGAAGATTCCATCCTTAAGCTGTCTGACTTGTAGTCCTAGGAAAAATGTAAGCTCCCCCATCATGCTCATTTCGAACTTATCCTACATCAGCTTTGAAAACTTTTCACACATTTTAGGATTAGTCGAACCAAATATAATATCATCAACATAAATCTGGACTAATAATACTTTATTGTTTTAACAAATTTAAACTTAGTCTTATCTACTGTCCAATGATAAAATCATGATCATTAAAAATTTGGACAGGGTATCATACCAAGCTCTTGGTGCCTGTTTCAGACCGTACAGATCTTTATCCAGTTTATATATGAAATCTGGTCTGGTATGATCCAAGAATCCATGAGGTTTTGCAACATACACTTCCTCGTTTAGGATGCCATTTAAGAATGCACTTTTAACATCCATTTGATAAACTTTACTGTTTTGAAAAAAGGCATATGCAAGAAATATGCGAATTGCTTCTGATCTGGCTACTGGTGCAAATGTTCCATCGAAGTCTATTCCTTCTTCCCGCCGATAGATTTTAGCAACTAGTCTAGCTTTATTTTCTTACTACTTTACCATTTTCATTTATTTATTTCTCTAGATCCATTTAGTTCCTATTACAGTCTGATTAGTTGGTCTAGGAACTAAGTGCCATACCTTTCTACGTTCAAATTGACTAATCTTCCTGCATAGCTTCTATCCAGCTTGGGTAAGCTAAGGCCTCATCTACCTTTTTAGGTTCTATATGAGAGATGAATGCAGAATTAAAAATATTCGTTTATCATCTGACCTCGTGCCCTAAGAGGTGCAGTAGGGTTACCGATGACAAGCTCAGGTGGATGATTTCTGTTCCACTGCAGAATAGGTCCGTAGGAGGTTGCTGCTTCCTCAGTGAAGTAGATTCTTCATCCTCATCATTCAGGTTGATTACTGGTGGGTCTGGTGCATCAGCTTGTGTGTGATTTCCATCAAATTGCACAGAATCTGCATCAGCTAACGCCTGATCTGGATCAGCTGGCATGTGATCTTGTTCATCTTGCACATTATCTGCATCAGCTGGCACCTGGTCTGGATCAGCAGGCATGCGATCTGGTTCAGCTTGGATAACTTCTGTTGGTCTTCGAATCTGTAACTCATCATCACTTGATTCAAGAATATTAGTATCTTCTAACCGGTCGTTAATATCATTAAGTGAAGCTATAGAATTTGAATAAAATCTACACTCATCAAATCTAACATGAATTGACTCTTCAACTGTCAGCGTTCTATATTGATAACACGATAAGCTTTGCTGACAGCTGAATAACCAAGAAAAATACCAATGTCAGATCATGAATCGAAAAGTATTTAAGTGCATTTTTCCATTTCTATGAATGTAACAAAGACAACCAAAAACTTTAAAATATGCAATTTTTGGTTGCTTGCCATTCCAGATCTCATACGGTGTCCTTTGCTGCTTCTTGTTAATCATTGATATGTTTTGTGTATAGTATGTTGTGTTCACTGCTTCAGCCCAAAATATTTGATAAATCCCGGAATCAGCAAGCATAGTTCTCGTGGCTTGTTTTAAATTATGGTTACGACGCTCAGCGAGCCCGTTCTGTTGAGGTGATCTAGCCGCAGATAACTCATGCAGATTACTTTGTGTTCAAGATAGGAGGATAAAGTTAAATTTAAATTCATACCACGCCCACTCCTAATACGATCAATAGAAGAATATTTTTCATTTTGAAGACGGTTTAAAATTTTTAGAAGCTGGTCCGCGGTCTGATCTTTGATTTTAAAAATATTACCCAGGTAAACCTAGAGTAATCATCAACAATCACAAGGGTATACTTCGTTCTCCCTAACCTGGATATCTGGACATGACCAAATAGGTCCATGTGCAACAGTTCCAAGCTCAGGGAAGAATAGTTACAACCCTTGTTCTTAAAAGTGGATCTGACTTGCTTTATAAGCTGACAAGCTGAACACAATTTATCTTTTTTAAAATCAATTTTGGGTAAACCGGTGACCAAATCTTGCTTACACAGACTGGCTATAGTTTTAAAATTTGTATGATTCAAGCGTTTATGCCACAACCATGCTTTAGAAGAATTTTCCACCAAACAGGTAGGTTCAATCACCAGCTGATCTGACCAGTTCACTTTGTAAGTATCGCCTGATCTGTGTCCTGTTAGGGCGATCATACCAGCTGGATTCTGAACTGTGCATGCGAGTTTGTGAAAATTAACTACATACTCATGATCAAATAATTGAATAATGCTTATTAGATTATAACACAGATTCTCAACAAGTTGTCACTGAAGATAATCTTTGGTCCTCTGGAGTATTTGATGTCCGACAGGAGCTTGTGATTACAAGTCATATGTCTGGAACATCCACTGTCCATATACCATTCTGACTTCTGAATACCTGCAATCAGAAAATGAACTTTGGTACCCAATTTTACTTGGATCCAGAATGGATTAACCCTTTCGGGACCCATATTTGAATTAACTTGAAAGTTTTTCCCATGTATGCGTCACTAGGGTGCGCTGAAATACTTTGTGATATGTTGAACCTTGGGTTATTATTTTAACCATTCAGATCGCGTCTGAGTTGAACTACTCTGTTATGCTCCCTTACGCCTTTGTTGGTTCAGATCAGATGACTATTTCAGATCAGATGACTGTGAACCAGCTTTTGCTCGGTCCTTGTCTAGTCTGTTCTTTAGCCAGCTAGGTTTGGAGATCTCAGGTTCAGCATAGCCTATACCAGAATTCCCCTTCTGATTCAGCTTAAACACGTTCTGATCATCATACTTAACCGATTCAAATGTGTCATGTATCACACTGGCTTTGACAAAACTCATTCTTTTGAACTTGTCATCTGCCAGATTTGATTGAGTACTACTATCACTAGAACTGCTTTTGCCAAAGCTGAAGCCCAGTCCAGTTTTGTCATTAAATGGCTTCTGAACTTCGTGCAGCTTGCCTAATGAAATAGAAGACTTTTTCCAAGATATCATCAATAGATTTAGTCTATCATTTTCAGACGTGAGCTCATTAAACTTGATCTCAAAGATGCATTCTCTGTTTTCAGCTCACTTAACTAGTCTTTAAACTGTTTAAATCATCAAGTTGTAAACATCTTGCGTCATCTGACTTGTCTTTCAGGCACTCATTGCAGCTTTAACATCCTCGAATGTCTGAGACAGCTTCCTGTACTCAAAGACCATTTAGTCAAGTGCATTAACGAGATCTTCTCGTGTAAACATATTGTTTGAGAAATTAAATACCTCGTCAGTGATATCAGTCATCAGACACTGTACATCCTCTTCACTGTCACTTGATGATCTGCTGGAAGTGCTCTCATCTAAATCAGAATCAGCCCATTTGCTTTTGTTTTCCTCTGCTACTAGCACTTTTTGATCCTGTCTTTTGATGTATGGTTTCTTAACAGTGCAGTGTCGTCTGTGATCTGACTTTTCATCCTTCTTTGGTTTTGTACAGTCTACAGCAAAATGTCCTAGTCTGCCACATTCAAGACATCATATCATTAGTGATATTCTGTTCAGATTTATGTGCTTTAATTTAAAAATGTTGGCATACAATGGCGGATCCGGATCCCGTTTCCCGGGGGCGCATCGGAAATCAAAAATTGCCCTGAGAAACGTTCAATACATTCAAATACAATTCTATAAACATTCATAGGGTGTTCATAGAATCGTTATCTTGCTGGCGTCTAGGCGCCTGGCTTCGATCAGTTTCACGAGGAAACCGGCACTTCAAACGGTAGGCGGCGGTAGATCGTCAATCAGGTCCACGACCGGAATCAAGACACCTTCGTCAGCCTGCACTATAAGGACTGACGAATTCAGCACGGACGGAAACTCCTCGTCGCGGTGATCGAAACAAGTCTGATCACGTAGATGGCGGCACACGGCGACGGCACGGGGCGGCGCAAGCGAGGAAACCGGCACTTCAAACGGTAGGCGGCGGTAGATCGTCAATCAGGTCCACGACCAGAATCAAGACACCTTCGTCAGCCTGCACTAGAAGGCCTGACGAATTTAGCACAGAAGGAAACACCTCAGTGCGGTGGCCGGAACAAGTCCGGCGAAGGGGCGGCGGCGGCGGCGGCCGTGAGGAGGAAGGGGCGGCCGGGGTCAAGTGTGGAGGCCAGGGGGTG
>KQ987762.1:46467-68984 GCA_001598015.1 Dorcoceras hygrometricum
GACGAGGAGAATCCGTCCGTGCCGATCTCGTCAGGCCTTCTAGTGCAGGCTGACGAAGGAGTCTCGTATCCGGTCGTGGACCTGATTGACGTTATCTACCGCCATCTACCATGAAGTGCCGGTTTCCTCGAGAAACTGGTCGGAGCCAGGCACGAGTTGCCAGCAAGGTAGTCATCTAAACGCCCTATGAATGTCATAGATTGTTTGATTTTAATTGTATTGATCGTCTCACGGCCAAAATTTTGTTCTTCCGCTGCCTCGCCGGGAGGCGCGATCCGGATCCGCCGTGGTTCCCCAACAACTTTTCAAACGGCTACAAGATTGTGTCCAACGGACAAATCTGCTAAGCGGATTTATATATCAAGAGCAGGAGAAAGAAGAAAACAGAGAGAGAGTGGGCTTGTTTCTGCAGGGCTACTGTGAGCTTGTTTTTGTTGGTTTCTTCATTTCCCTTGTAGATATGGATTAGCTTCTTCCAGATTTCCTTGGCAGTAATCTTGCTGAACATTTTATTGTCCAGCTTCTTGTAAAGGATATCTTTTTCCACGTTTTCCAAGCTAGCTTTCTTTTTGTCTTCCGACGTTCATTCCAGTCTGGGATTTTCAACACATTGCGCTGCACTGGAGGAGATGGCCATAGAAGTGTTTGGCTTCATAATCTTTAAAGGACCATCTATGATGACGAACCACATATCTTCATCTTGAGCCGCCAGGTGAGCTTGCCTCCTGATCTTCCAGACATCGTATTCCTCCTTAGAAAACATAGGAACTTTATTGTAAGAGATCGACATAATAAATAATTTCAAATAAGCACAATTGTTCAGACACTGAGATGATCGTGCTCTGATACCACTTTTTGGATCAAAAATATAGTTGAAATACAGCTCGGGAGTTCAAAAGAGGGGGGGTTGAATGAACTCCTTCACAAATTTTTGCAAAACTCCTTTCAAAAAGATTTTAAAGCCTTCGGCTAACCTCTAAGTTGTGTTACCGGCTTTGGAGGATCTCAGTGTTCTACTGTTCTCTCGAGTACCAATGATTTGTGCAGAATGAACTCGATTAACAGTGAACATGTAAATAAAAATGAAATCTGTAAAGATATGAACTGAATGCAGTAAAATAAAAGGGGCAAGAGTTTGTTTATGGAAGTTCGGAGCTTAAACTCCTACGTCTCCCCTTCTTCTTTGAACATGAAGGATTTCACTAGAAGATTTGATTATAGAAGCTCCTTTTCTAACCTGATCCGACAGCCCGCAAGCTGCAAGAACTCCTAGCAATTCTACAACAGAAATAGATGCGTAATCTGTTCTGCAAATACAACGTTGGCTCTAAGCGGTTTAGAAGCTTTTGAGAGCAGGTTGTAACAAAGATGATGATGAACAGTGTGATTTCTTGCGATGTCAATTCTGTAGCGTAATAGTATGTAGCGTAAGGTTGTAAGCGTTTGCAGAATTGTCTATGTCAAAATTCAAAAGTTGTGTAACGTTTTTTCGATTCAATGGACCATTTTGCTTCTGCTCATCATCCTATATATAGATATCTCTAGCTCTATCAATCTTCAAATGATTTTTGTACAGGCTAGTTGATATTCAGAACCTGCCATTCCTTCTTCCAGAATCACAGGAATGTTATCGTTAGGTCCAGAAATAGCATCCGGTAATTTAGATAGTACTTAAGCGTGATATTGATCTGATCTGATCTGATAGAATCACATCTAAACTCATATCTATATGTTCTGAGCTGTTCTCTATAAACGTGCTCTGAAAGCTTGTAAGCCCTGAGCTGTTAGTGAAAACTGTAATCTGATCTTGAGATTTGATCCAAAATTATCTGAGATGACCTCTGCTGAATTGAACCTTTTCCAGGTCTGATCTGATATACAGTAAAAAGCTGATCTGGAAAATGTTTTTCTGAGCTGTTCTAAAAACTGATATCATCAATACTGACCTGAGACTTAGCTCCTCAATCTCTGATCTGAATCCTTATATTCTCTAGACTGAACGCTTTTTTTGATCCCTGAGTTGGTCTTTTTGCAATTCTCTCTCTAAGGTGTTTCCTATGATGTCTTAGCTCTAAGCTGTTTCCTTCTGAACTCTAAGCCGATTCCTGCACTAAAGCACTGTTCTGATTCCGAATCTGAAATGTTCTGAATCACTCTAATATGTTGAACTGAAAGGTGATGATCTAAGCTAAAATACTTGTCCTGAGCTGAATTTCGACTCTCTAAGCTGATCGACTTGCTCTGAGTTGAATCGTGACTTTTTGAAATGATCTACTTGCTCTGAGCTGATACGTGGTCTTGAGCTGAGTAGCTACGCTGCACACTGTTCTGCTACCTCTAAGCTGAAATGCATCGTCGTAAACTGTTAGACATGCTCTGAGCTGATATTCATCGTTCTAATCTGATCTGCCCGCTCTTAGCTGATCAACACGCTCTGAGCTGGTCTGTGACGTCCCAAGCTGTTCTGTTCAGCTCTTCCTCGTACCGCTGTAATCTGTTTGAGTTCTTGAGTTTGTTATCACCAAAGCTTAAATTTTATTCTTAACATCAGCTCATAATGGTCAACTCAGCTCGTGAAGGTTGACTCAACTCGTGATGGTCAACTCAACTCACGGTGGTCAACTCAGCTTGGGGCCTCGACACAACTTACGAATTGAAACAGCATGGGACCTGAAACAGCTTGCGACTAGACCGATTGCGATCTGATAGCCTTCATTCATATTTCCCAACAATCCCCCACATGAATGAAATCAATTCACATGTTCTGACTCGTTTTAAAATTCTTTGCAAATTATATTGCATCGGGATAGGTAGCTTTTGGCCTTGAACCTTCCTTAGTAACATATCATTGGATTTACTAGTTAGGTAGTGACGTAATGTCTTGAACTAGACAACCGTTTGTGTAAATCAAGACAATGGTACTTACACAATAATAACTTTAACATTTTTTGTTCTCATTATTGTGTCCTTTTCAGTCCTGGACTATATCTTAGATTCATAAGTGTTTTTCCGTTTGAAACGGCCATTACTTCTCACTTATATAGGTGATCTTCTACCGAGGGTATCCTTCCATACCATACCTTTTAGGTATAGGAATCATTAAAAGCAAGATTAACATCACCACATGTTGCAGGTATGTCTTACTTGGATTTTACAGTAATAAGACTTTACAGGTTCCAATTATTCGCACTAATGTTTATAACTTAGTTGTTCCTTTGAACCAAGGTCTTGGGATCTCCAATTCTCAAGGTTGGTTTATCGCTATAAACATTTTATTTTGTGGGTTTTAATCCCATTCCTTTTATCAGTTTGTACAACTGATCTCTATTTATACCTTTGGCAAACAGATCCACTAGGTTTTCCTTTGACCTTATGTAGTCAACCGAAATAACCTCATTAGAGATAATTGTCTAATGGTATTGTGTCTTCGACAAATGTGTCGAGACTTACCATTGTACATACTATTTTGTGTTCTTCCTATTTCTGATTGACTATCACAATGAAAGACAATAGAAGGCACTGCTTATTCCAACAAGGGTCTTCAAGGAAGTTTCTTAGCCATTCGACTTCTTTCCTGGCTTTATCTAAAGCAATAAAATCTTATTCCATCATTGATCAAGCTATACACGTTTGCTTAGATGATTTCCAAGACACTGCTCCTCACATATAGTGAATACGTATCCACTAGTGGACTTAGAGTCTTTTGTGTCCGATGTCCAATTAACATCACAATATCCTTTCAAGCCTGATGGATATTTCGTAGATGTTAAACCGTAGTTTGATGTATACCTTAAAATCCAAGAACTCTTGTTAAGCCTTTCCAGTGATCTTTATTTATATTGCCCGTGAACCTAATCAATTTGTTGATGGTGTGTGCAAGGTCTGGAGGAGTACATTTTGTTAGACATATTAAATTCCCTAGTACCTTGCATGATCAAGTTGAGAGACAGGTTCTCCATGATTCTTTGCTAGGTGAACACAAAAATCCATCGGTGTTCTAGAAGGACGATGCACCAAAGTACTGAATCGTTCAAGTATTTTTTTCAATATAATGGGTTTGTGATAGTGTAATACCATCTGATGTTCTAGAGATCTTGATCCCAGGGGGAGGGTCTGCGTGCTAATCTGCTCCGTGTTGTTTCCAATATGTGTTCTGGTCTGAAGCCTTGAGCTGATCTGGACAGTCGAACTGATCTGTGTACTCTAAACAGGACCGAACCGGTTTTTCTGGAACAGTACACCTACTCATGCCTGGAACGTTGTGAGCTGTTCGAATGATTGCATGCGATCGAAACACTGCAACCATTGGGGATGGCGTGCGATTGCTCCGAAGCAGTGTAACTGTTCGGAACAGTGTAACTGTTCAAAGCAGTGCAACTGTTCGAAGAAAATGCAACTTTTCGGAATGGCGTTTCTTGAGAAAATGCGTCCGTTCAAGGAAACCGACCAACCCCTATAAATACAGGTAGTTTAGGCATTCGAGATTCAATTCATTCTGCATTATTCTGTTGCCTTCCGCGCTATATTTGCGTCCTATTCCCGACTCAAACAAAGTTCAAAGTATTTATTTTGTTTGCTGAAATTACTCAATGTGGTGCTACACTTTATAATACATAGGTCGTTATCTTAGGAATGATTGGCGGAACGAGAACATGATACTCGGGCAATTTCGTCTTGCGATTGTTGGATCTTTAATCTGTCGATGAACAATTCATGATAGCAGGTTGGTCGAGGTGAGGAGGTCCTTTGTTCTGCAATACGAAATTGCTCGAGTATAATGCTCGTTCTGGCAATCGTCCCTAAGATACCACGAACTACGAATTACGAAGTGTATCACCATACTGAGTAATTCCAACGATCAAAATAAATGTTTTGAACTTTTTTTGAGTCGGGAACAGAACTCAGGGAAAACAGAGGGCAAATATAGTGCAGAAGAAAACAGGAGAATGCAGAATAAATTGAATCTCAAAAGCCTAAACTGCCTGTATTTATTGGGGTTGGTCGATTGCCTTGAACGGACGCATGCTTTCAAGAAACACCATTCCTAATAGTTGCACTGCTTCGAACAGTTACACTATTTCAAACAGTTACACTTCTTCAGAGCTTCGCATGCCATCCCAAATGGTTTCAGCGTTTCGACCGAACGCAACCATCCCGAACAGCTCGCATCGTTCCAGGCATGAGCAGGTGTACGGTTCCAGAAAAATCTGTTTGGTCCAGTTTAGAGTACGCAGATCAGTTTGTCTACCTAGATCAGCTCGGGGCTTCAGACCAGATCGCGTATTGGAAATAGCACGGAGCAGATCAGCATGCAGACCCTCCCCTCAGCGCAGGTCGTCACTGCTTACGAGGTCAACTCAGCTGGCAATGGTCAACTCATCTTGCGGCGGTCAACTCAGCTTGCGACGGTCAACTCAACTCACGATGATCAACTCAGCTCGTGACGGTCAACTCATCCCGCGGCGGTAAACTCAGCTTGGAGCCTCGACACAGCTTACGACTTGAAATAGCTTGTGACCAAAAATAGCTTGCGATCTGACAGTTTTCATCCACATTTCCCAAAAATCTCCCTCATGAATGAAATCAATTCACATGTCCTGACTCATTTGAAAGTTCTTTGAGAATTTTTATTGCATCAGGATAGGTAGCGTTTGGCCTTGAACCTTCCTTAGTAACATACCATCGGATTTACTGGTTAGATAATGACGTGATATCTTGAACTAGCTACCCATTTCTATAAATCAAGACAGTGGTACTTACACAATAATAACTCTAACATATTTTGTTCCCATTGTTGTGTCATTTTCGGCCTTGAACCATATCTTAGATTCGCAGGTGTTTTTCCATTTGAAGCGGCCATTAATTCTCACTAATATAGATGAAATGTGAGACCTGAATTTGATGTAAGATTAATTGTTGAATTAATCGGTTTAGAGATTTCTGGTGGTCAGATCTCTGTTTGGATGTTTTGTTTGCATTTTCGGGTCAGAAATCACATTTAGAGCAATTCTGGAAGTTTTCGTATTTTTGATTGAAAGCTGGTTTCGTGGTGAAATCTGGTCAATTTGGTGAAATCCAGTCGAAGCGCGTTTTGGTAACATGAGATTCCTAAACGTCGTCGTTTGGGAGAGGTCTGGTAGCGTGTTTGTATCCAGCTGCTGCTTTATCTTGTTGTTGAGGGCAAAATGATAGCGTTTTGATAAGTTGGTGCGATGCCGTTTTGAGTGTTGCGTCTGGTACCAGCTAAAAGAGATCTGTTCGCATGTGCCTGTTGTTTGTTCAGCCGAGAGCAGATGTCAATGCGGGTCAGCATTCCTGTAGCGCGAGAGGGAACGTCGTCGTTTTGTTAACACTAAGAGATCCAGTCGCTGCATGTATTTTGAGTTCCAGATGTCAACGCCAGTCAACGCTCCTGTAGCTTGCGGCTGGTATTGCGTGAGGGTTATCGATCGGATTTGATGACATAAGCTATGCGACGCCGTTTTATTTAGTTGGAACGCAGCATTTTGATGCAACGTCTGGTACCAGCTTTTACGGGATTTCGCGCGATGTTTGTACCAGCCGATGGTTGTAGTGTAAATGCTGGTTTTGTCGGTGGACATTTTAACCAGATTTCAGTAGCTGCGAGATGTATTTTAAGGAAGACTTGGTCTTCGATTTCAAGCACCAGATCTCATACTTAGCGAAATATTCTCTCGATTGTCGACCTCTGTTTCTCGAACCCTAGAGCACTGTTCACCGTTGATTTTATCCGGTGATTCCCGTCGTTTCCGGCCACCATTTCTCACGTTCGAGGTAGCTTTGGACTCCTCTCGAGAAGCTCTTCCATTCTATACCACTTTTGGAGGCTGTAGTTGGCTAGTTGAGGAACGCGAAGTTGCTGCCCGTTCGTATTTTGAGTAGCTCAGGTAGAACTTCGTTTCCTTGGTGATGAGATCTTGTTCCTAGCCTAGAATTAAGCTTCCAGTAAGTTGTTTTGGTAGTAATTGCGCTGGTTGAGCGTGGCTCCCAGCCGTGAGCTTCTGTTGTATCCCTGAGAATTATGCTTCGTTGTTTAGCAGGTTTTAACCAGATTTCTCGGGATTCCTTTGTGGTAATTGTTGCGCAGTTTTGAGGTACGGATCTGAGCTTGATGTAGCTGGGAATTGGCGTGAGATTTAATGTTAGATGGCTGCTTGTGCATTGCCGTGGATGTTGCTGTGTGCATACGTGATTGTTTTTTATTTTAGCTGCTATGTTTATGCATACACGCATTTCCCTTATTGCATTCATATTCTGTTGCAGCCATTGCTTTGTATTCCGTTGTATTGCTGTTGTTTCTTACCAGGATACGAGGGCGAGCGGCAATACCGCACTCTCATCTCCCTACTGGGATTTGTTAGCCACCATGCGCCGAGTGGTTAACTACCACAGTTCATGGGTGAGGCAACGGCAGGTTGAGTTGTTTGATGCATTTGGTATTTGGGTGTAGTGTCAAGGCGAGTGGCTCATTACCACACTTTGAACACACACCAGTGGCCACCGTTTGTTGCAGATCTTTTGGAGCTATGTTTGAGTTCCTTGGCTCCCTTGTTGGTCGTAGCCTTCAGCTTTTATCCGGTGTCTCATGCATAGCATCTGCATTTTATCTTATGCATTTCCTTTAGCTCTTTCAGTTGCTCTCCGTACTGGGGTTTGACCCCATGTCCCTCTGGGGCTTGGTTGTTTTCCTTGTTTGTGTTGTTTTCAGGGAATCCAGGTTTTACAGTTGGTCGTGGTTTTAACCTAGCTGGTGGTGCCCCAGGAGGTGGTTAGAGTATCCCAGTAGTGTATAGCATATATTTATGTATCAGTACTGTTAGCCAGGGGATGCCCTGTGCTTCGTTGTTGTAGCCGGTGGTTGGAGTCTGATACATGTTGTTGTTGTTGTTATGCTATACTGTTGTTGTTGGCTGGTAGCCGCGATTTGATTGTTTTTATAAACTGGGATATATATTTTGAGTATCGCACTATTTTAATTTATATTGTTTTAAACCGTCAGGCCAAAAGCGAAATTTTTACCCGCTTTTTGATAGCTTCTGCGTGTGCTTGTATGATTTTACTCTGTTGAGAGCACGAGGCCTGACAATCTCCTACCGAGAGTATCCTTCCATGCCCTACCGTCTAGGTATAGGAATCATTAAAAGCAAGCTCAACCTCACCACATGTTTCAGGTATGTCTTATTTAGATTTTACAGGAAGGAGACTTGAAAGGTTCCAAGTATTCGCACTAATGTTTATAACTTAGTTGTTCATTTGAACCAAGGTCTTAGGATCTCCAATTCTCAAGGTTGGTTTACCGCTATAAACATTTTATTTTGTGGGTTTCAATCACATTTCTTTTATCAGTTTGTACAATTGATCTCTATTTATACCTATAGTAAACGGATCCGCTAGGTTTTCCTTTGACCTTATGTAGTCAATCGAATAGCCCATTAGAGATCAGTTGTCTAATGGTATTGTGTATTAGATGAATGTGTTGAGACTTACCATTGCACATACTATTTTGTGATCTTCCTATTGCTGATTGACTATCACAATGAATGACAATATAAGGCACCGAGGAATATCTTGAAGGAAGTTTCTTAGCCTCTCGGCTTCTTCCCCGGATTTATCTAAAGCAATAAACTCTGATTCCATCGTTGATCGAGCTATACATATTTGCTTAGATGATTTCTAAGACACTACTCCTCCACCTATAGTGAACACGTATCCAATAGTGGAATTAGAGTCGTTTGTGTCCTATATCCAATCAGCATCACAATATCCTTCCAAGGCTGCTGGATATTTCGTACATGTTAAACCATAGTTTGATATATACCTTTAAATCCAATCACTCTTGTTAAGGCTTTCAGTGATCTTTACTTGGATTGCTCGTGAACCTACTCAATTTGCTGACGGTGTATGCAAGGTCTGGGCGAGTACAATTTGTTACAAACATTAAACTCCCTATTACCGTTGCATAGTCAAGTTGAGATACATATTCTCCACGATTCTTTGCTAGGTGAACACCCAAATCCATCGGTGTTCTAGCAGGACGATGCACCAAAGTACTGAATCGTTCAAGTATATTTTCAATATAATGGGTTTGTGATAATGTAATACCATCTCGCGTCCTAGAGATCTTGATCCCTAGGGAGAGGGTCTGCGTGCTGATCTGCTATGTGTTGTTTCCTATATGAGTTCTGGTCCGAATCCTTGAGCTGAACTGGGCAGGCGATCTGATCTGCATACTCTAAACCGGACCGAACGGTTTTTCTGGAACAGTACACTCATTCCTGGAACGCTGCAAGCTGTTCGGGATGGCTGCATCCGATCAAAAAGCTGCAACCATTTGGGATGGCGTGTGATTGCTTCGAAGCAGTGCAACTGCTGGAAACAGTGTAACTATTCGAAGCAGTGCAACAATTTGGAATAGCGAAAGCATGCGGCCGTTCAAGGCAACCGACCAACCCCCTATAAGTACAGGTAGTTTAGGCATTCGAGATTCAATTCATTCTGCAGTCTCATGTTGCCTTCAGCGCTATATTTGCGTTCTGTTCGGACTCAAACAAAGTTCAAAATATTTATTTTGTAAGCTGGAATTACTCACTGTGGTGCTACACTTCATAATTCATTGGTCGTTGTATCTTTGGGACAATTGACGGAACGAGAACATGATACTCAGGAAATTTCATCTTGCGATTGTTGGGTGTTCAATCTGTTGATGAACAGTTCACGATAGCAGGTTGGTCGAGACGAGGAAGTCATCTTTCTGCAAGACGAAATTGCTCGAGTATAGTACTCTCGTTCCGACAATCGTCCTTAAGGTACAACGACCTACGAATTACGAAGTGTAGCACCACATTGAGTAATTCCAGCGAACAAAATAAATGTTTTGAACTTTTTTTGAGTCTCGAACAGAAGCAGGGAAAACAGAGGGCAAATATAGCGCAGAAGGCAACATGAGAATGCAGAATGACTTGAATCTCGAATGCCTAAACTTCCTGTATTTATAGGGGTTGGTCGGTTCCCTTGAACGGACGCATGCTTTCCAGAAACGTTATTCCGAACAGCTGCACTGCTTCAAACAGTTGCACTGCTTTGGTGCAATCGCAAGCCATCCCAACTGGTTGCAGCATTTCGATCGGACGCAACCATCCCGTACAGCTCGCATCGTTCCAGGCATGAGAAGGTGTACTGTTTCAGAAAAATTGGTTCGATCCAGTTTAGAGTACATAGATCAGTTCACCTGCCCAGATCGACGGACTTCATCGCGTATTGGAAATGGCACGGAGCATATCAGCACGCAGACCCTCCCCTCAGCGCAGGTCGTCACAGCTTAAGAGATCAACTCAGCTTGCGATGATCAACTCAGCTCGCGATAGTCAACTCAGCTCGTGACTTTCAACTCAGCTCACGTCGATCAACTCAGCTTGGGGGCTTGATATAGCTTACGACCTGTAACAGCTTGCGACCAGACAACTTTCATTCACATTTTCCAATAGAAGCTACAGATATGGTTCCGTGTCACTCATGCAACTGGTGAACCGTATATATACTTTGCAGGGAGCATCAGGAAATGGCCTTGGAAGCCTCTGGTCTGGAAAGCGGCATTCTTCCGAAACACCGATTTGTGTTATGGTTGTTTGCGCACCGCAAGTTCCTTACCCACGTAGGCTGCCTTACATTGATGACAAGCGTCGTGCTCTCTTTAAATTGCACGACGAATCTTATGCACATATCTTCTTCCAGTGCCATATAATTCGTGACTTATGGGAGAAGATTGTTGGTTGGCTGAAACTAGAGATCCGATTACCTCCCCTAACATTTTTATTGCGTGCCTTCAGGAACAACTATAGGGGCAGCACTTGGAGTATAAAGATGATGTCAGGCCCCGTGCTAATTAACAGGGATTAATAGCACAATTAAGCACATAAACGCGGAAGCATAAAATTGGGCTAAAAATTTTCGAAATAACGTTGGGCCTGAACCAAATCATGTCTTCAAAATAGTCATAATCAAAATATAAGGTTAAATCAAGACTCATACAACAACAGGTAATCTCAAATAACAATTCAGATACAGATCCACGATACATAAAAACGCAGGACATCCCCTGGTTCAATACATAATAAAATAACTGGGACTTCAAGGAAACGGGGATCGATCAGCTGCGGTTCCAGTCTGTCCAGCTTGATTACCTGAAGATCCTGCAACTGGGCACACAGACCAAAACAACACAAAATCAGGAAAAGAAATACGAGGTCAAGCCTCAGTACGAAGAGCTATCTAAAAACAGCAAATCATGCAACATGCTATATCTCAAGTTATGTAATGCATGAGGCTGTCAAAGGAATCGGTCAACAAGGCCTGCTAATCAGCTGGCAGTAATCTCAATCGAGCCTCTATACCCGCACAGTGTATCAATCGGGGAAATCATCGGTCCGTGATCATCAGGCCCGTCAGCCATCACAGCTCGGTGGTTTTCAGACACAACCAATCAGTCGGTCACCACTCCGATGATAGCGTTGGACCTTTCAGGAACGACACATCTGTCTGCCGGTCACAACGTGGCTCTATCTTAGGTTCTCAATCGATCAATCAGGCTCAATATGTATGCATGAATGCAATTCAATAATCAATTCTCAATGCATACAATATCAATACGCGAAGACAGAGCATCAATGAATCACACAAGATAACATCTGCTCACGTAACACAGCATCATCTCAAACAGATCTCAATAACATGAAATATAGGCATGATCATGCTCATAGCTGTTTACAGCAGCTCAACCCGTACCTCAATTTCTCAAATTCTACCTCAACAGATCCTACTCAGGCACGGCAATTCCAGCATACACAACCAGCTTCCTCCACTGGTCACGTCCAACACAGCAGGGACTTCCCTGGAGTAGAGAAGATTGCTCTACTCAGCTGTCGTGAGAACACACAACTCCCAGCTTCTTCGCGCTTCTCCTCTAACATTGAGTTCAAGCCACTTAACTGGTATCAATCGAAAGAGCCACTCAGGACGAGCTCAACGCCACCAATCTCGCTCCAAACAACGGCGGAATTGACGGTGATCTACCGAAGAAGGGTTCGAATGAACAGTACCTATCGAGGGTTTCGAAGAAAGAGATAAGAAATATCGGGGTCGAAATTACGCTAAGTGTTGAGCAGCACTTGGTATATAAATCCCTCAAGTCACTACTGTTCTCCTCAATTCAGATCCCTCATACGCTAAGGCAAACGCCCTCTCAAAACTGAATCCAGATTTCGCCATCTGTCGATACAATTCAGACGTTCCAATGCCCTACTCAAAGCATCGGCTACCAAGTTTATCCGCCCAGGCTGATACTGTATCTCGCAATCAAAATCCTTAAGAAACTCCATCCAACGACGTTGCCTCATATTCAAATCCGACTGGGTGAAGATATACTTCAAACTCTTGTGGTCGGTGTACACTACAAACTCCTCACTATACAGATAGTGTCGCCATATCTTCAAGGCAAACACAATCGCAGCCAACTCTAGATCATGAACGGGGTATCTCGTCTCATGAGGCTTCAATTGACGAGACGCATATGCAATCACGTACTCGTTCTGCATCAAAACACACCCTAAACCGCTCAGAGAAGCATCGGAGCACACCACAAAACCTCCCGAACCCGAAGGCAAGGCCAAAACAGGAGCAGTAGTCAACTTCTCCTTCAACATCTGAAAACTCAACCCACACTCATTAGTCCAAACAAAATTCCTATCCTTCTGGGTCAACTGAGTCATCGGCCTGGCTATCGAAGAAAATTTCTCAATGAAACGCCTATAATAGCCAGCCAATCCCAAGAAACTACGGATCTCGAAAACATTCCTAGGTCGCTCCCAGTTAAGAACTGCTTCGACCTTACTAGGATCCACAGAAATTCCTTGCGCTGAAATCACATGACCCAAGAAGATAACTCTGTCTAGCCAAAATTCACACTTGCTGAACTCGGCATACAATCTTGAGTCTCTCAGTCTCTGCATCACTAGCCTCAAGTGCTCTTTATGCTCTCTGAAACTCCTCGAATACACCAAGATGTCATCTATGAAGACAATCACGAATCGATCAATGTACTCGCTAAAGATGCGATTCATCAAATCCATGAACACAACAGGAATATTCGTCAATCCAAATGGCATCACAAGAAACTCATAATGCTCGTATCTCGTTCGGCAAGCTGTCTTCGCTACATCAGCGTCTCTAATCCGCAAATGATGATAGCCAGATCGCAAATCAATCTTTGAGTACACAGCCGGTCCTTGCAACTGATCGAAAAAGTCATCAATCCTCGGCAACGGATACTTGTTCTTCACTGTCGCTTTGTTCAATTGCCAAAAGTCAACGCACATCCTCATAGATCCATCTTTCTTCTTCACAAACAGAATCGGAGCTCACACTTGCTGAACTCGGCATACAATCTTGAGTCTCTCAGTCTCTGCATCACTAGCCTCAAGTGCTCTTTATGCTCTCTGAAACTCCTCGAATACACCAAGATGCCATCTATGAAGACAATCACGAATCGATCAATGTACTCGCTAAAGATGCGATTCATCAAATCCATGAACACAACAGGAACATTCGTCAATCCAAATGGCATCACAAGAAACTCATAATGCCCGTATCTCGTTCGGCAAGCTGTCTTCGCTACATCAGTGTCTCTAATCCGTAACTGATGATAGCCAGATCGCAAATCAATCTTTAAGTACATAGCCGATCCTTGCAACTGATCGAAAAAGTCATCAATCCTCGGCAACGGATACTTGTTCTTCACTGTCGCTTTGTTCAATTGCCAAAAGTCAACGCACATCCTCATAGATCCATCTTTCTTCTTCACAAACAGAATCGGAGCTCCCCAAGGCGACATACACGGTCTAATGAAGCCTTTCTCAAGAAGATCTCTCAACTGATCCTTGAGCTCTTTCAACTCTGCTGGAGCCAACCGATACGGAGCTCTAGAAATCGGGGCTGTACCAGGCACCAACTCTATACTGAAGTCGATCTCTCTTCTCGGAGGAAATCAAGGAATCTCGTCTAGAAACACACCTGGGAACTCTTGAGCAATCAGAACATCGCTCAACTCCACTCTCAACTCACGGGAAACATCTAGGGCATAGATCATAAACCCTGAATTCTCCAGCGACAACAAACTAAACATCTCCATGGCGGACACCATAGGAATCTTAGGTCGCGAATCAGCACCGTAGAACTCCCATTTCTCTCCAGATCGAGGCCTAAACATCACCACACCATGGAAACAATCAACGGTCGCTCTATTCTCAGTCAGCACATCCATTCCCAAGATACAATCAAAATCTCGAATTCCCAAAACAATCAGATTGGTCATCAAAACATGCTCACCAAATCTAATCAAGCAATCCAACACCACCCGTCGGGACAACAGACTCACACCAGCAGGGGTGGACACGGAGACAACATCACACAGTGGGGAAGAACTCAACCCACGCTCATACACAAACAACTCAGAAATGAAAGAGTGTGATGCTCCAGTGTCAATAAAAACCCATGCAGGAAAATCAAAGATAAAGCATGTACCTTGAATCACTCCCGTAGGTATCTCATCAGCCTGCTCTTTCGTCAAGGCATTCGCTTGAGCCTGCTGCGGTCCCGGAAACTGAGGTCTCGAAGGTACTCCAAACCTAGAAGGCTCACGAGGTTGGAATCCTAAACGTTGGGATGGAACAAAAGGCTGTTGTCGCTGCGAAGAACCACCAGCGGAACCTTGCTGCGACTGACCCAAGGACTACCCTCCCATCAAAGGACACGCTCTAGCAAAATGTCCCGGTTGTCCACAAAGGTGACAAAGACCTCGAACTCCACGACACTACGAAGTCTCATGATTCCCTCCGCACTGTCCATAAAACCACCCAACATTGGGAACATACATCAAAAGCGAAGAGAATTGTCTGGCATACTCGGCCACCTTCATATTCCCTTGCTTCAAGTTATCGAACTCTCGCTCACGACTGTTGTAGTAGGACTCTGGGATATACTCCTGTCGAAACGATGCACAGAAGCTTTCCCAAGTAATCACAGCCCCACTCTCACGCAAGATACGGGAAGTACCTCTCCACCAGCGCTGCGCATTATCTCTCAACTGCAACACCGCTAGCTTCAACCTCTTCTTAGGAGCGTACTCCAAAGTATCAAACAACTCTTCCATCTGAATTAGCCAACCTTCAACCATCAAACCTCCCTCAGCGCCTGCGAATGTAGGGGGATTCGTCCGTTGAAACCTCACCAGAACTAACTCCATCTCGCCAATCTGTCTCGTTACATCCTCAACTTCTGCCTGTCTCTCTCGACGACGCAAAGGAATATTCTGCTGAATGCCCTCATCACTATCCGAGGCCCTAGACTCCTCAGCGGAACGTCTAGCAGTCCTACCTCTACCTCTTCTCGGCGACATCTAATCAAATCTCAAGGTAAGAACTAACAGCAGATAATCACATAGACAAATAAAATAATCACATAAGCCACAGAGTCGATCAAAAATCAAATCCAAACTCTGTGCCTAGACTCGAGTGTGATCAAAGGAAAACGAGCTTATCCCAGTTTAAGCTCTAATACCAAAAAGTGTCATGCCCCGTGTTAATTAACAGGGATTAATAGCACAATTAAGCACATAAACGCGGAAGCATAAAATTGGGCTAAAAGTTTTCGAAATAAAGTTGGGCCTGAACCAAATCATGTCTTCAAAATAGTCATAATCAAAATTTAAGTTTAAATCAAGACTCATACAACAACAGGTAATCTCAAATAACAATTCAGATACAGATCCCCGATACATAAAAACGCAGGACATCCTCTGGTTCAATACATAATAAAATAACTGGGACTTCAAGAAAATGGGGATCGACCAGCTGGGGTTCCAGTCTGTCCAGCTTGATTACCTGAAGATCCTGCAACTGGGCACACAGACCCAAACAACACAAAAGCAGGAAAAGAAATACGAAGTCAAGCCTCAGTACGAAGAGCTATCTAAAAACAGCAAATCATGCAACATGCTATATCTCAAGTTATGTAATACATGAGGCTGTCAAAGGAATCGGTCAACAAGGCCTGCTAATCAGCTGGCAGTAATCTTAATCGAGCCTCTATACCCGCACAGTGTATCAACCGGGGAAATCATCGGTCCGTGATCATCTGGCCCGTCAGCCATCACAGCTCGGTGGTTTTCAGACACAACCAATCAGTCGGTCACTACTCCGATGATAGCGTTGGACCTTTCAGGCACGACACATCTGTCTGTCGGTCACAACGTGGCTCTATCTCAGGTTCTCAATCGATCAATCAGGCTCAATATGTATGTAAGAATGCAATTCAATAATCAATTCTCAATGCATACAATATCAATACGTGAAAACAGAGCATCAATGAATCACACAAGATAACATCTGCTCACGTAAACACAGCATCATCTCAAACAGATCTCAATAACATGAAATATAGGCATGATCATGCTCAAAGCTGTTTACAGCAGCTCAACCCGTACCTCAATTTCTCAAATTCTACCTCAACAGATCCTACTCAGGCACGGCAATTCCAGCATACACAACCAGCTTCCTCCACTGGTCACGTCCAACACAGCAGGGACTTCCCTGGAGCTCAAATCCAGAAGCTCACACGACAGGAGATTGCTCTACTCAGCTGTCGTGAGAACACACAACTCCCAGCTTCTTCGCGCTTCTCCACTAACGTCAATTCAAGCCACTTAACTGGTATCAATCGAAAGAGCCACTCAGGACGAGCTCAACGCCACCAGTCTCGCTCCAAACAACGGCGGAAATCGACGGCGATCTACCGGAGAAGGGTTCGAATGAACAGTAACTATCGAGGGTTTCGAAGAAAGAGATAAGAAATATCGGGGTCGAAATTACGCTAAGTGTTGAGCAGCACTTGGTATATAAATCCCTCAAGTCACTACTGTTCTCCTCAATTCAGATCCCTCATACGCTAAGGCAAACGCCCTCTCAAAACTGAATCCAGCTTTCGCCATCTGCCGATACAATTCAGACGTTCCAATGCCCTTATAACTCATCCAGCAAACGACGTCGCTCCAACTTATCAAAACGACGTAGCATAGATCCAACAGCTAAAACAGATATCTTACACTAGCAACAGCTGAACTACGTTAACAACACCAGTGGTCAACTCAGCTGTGTTGACTACTACGTGGCTCCTTCTCGCACACGCGCGCTAACGCTAACAGCTGCTTCTCGCTACACTCTCACTGCTGAGTTGACTAGCGTTGACATCTGTTCGCGCTATTGCTGAATACCAACATCTGAATGCTCAAGCAACTCACTGCTGCCTTCTTCTCTAATCCAAAACGCTGTTGTTCAAACTAATTCAAACGATGACGTATCAACACCCGCTACTGAAAGCACGTTAGACAACATCTGAACGCCCGCAATTTCTCGCGCAAAGGCGCTGCTGGCCTAGCTTCTTCCCAGCGATGATCCTCACGTCTGAATTACTACTGGAATCCAAATTCGACGCAGATCTCACCCGATAGCCAACCTCTCACTGCTGATCACTCTACGTCTAAATATGAGCACCCAGAAATCACAATTTCCGTGAAATCTTAATCCAAAAGCTGATTAGCCATTAAATTATACTTGACAGATTTCTAGTCCTCACGGATTGAGGTGCATGGTCGTTGCGGCGCCGGTCTATTCGATATGGAACATCCGCAACATGACCGTATTTGAATATCACAGTGTTGATATTAATGACTCTTTCCGTAAGATACAAATATTTGCTTTTAGAATGATTACCAACAATTAGATACATCATGTATCTCTGTGACAATGCATTTTTGAACACACCACTTTATAAATAGATTACTCTTATATCTTATGAATAGTAAAAAGTAAATAACAAATACATTTATTCAGCCAACGTTTTTACATAGTCCGTATTCTGGTATTACACGCATATGATATATAAATTCAGATTACGAGATGAGGGAGATGCCCGCGACTAGCAAATCATCGGACAAAATCTTGTTCGCAGCTTCCGTCGGATGGAATCCGTCCCAGAAAACATACTCTGACGCGTTTTTACAAGTTCCGGGAGACTTAGAATTGCACAAAAACGACGTCTCAAGCAATCCTGTTCCACAACATGCCTTTCTTGCTTCAAAGAAACCTGCAATCATATCATTTATTAGAATCCATTCTTTTTAAAACTTCTGTACTTTCGAAGCTGCGAAATAATCAAAGTTGGACAAAATTTTTAACGAGTAACTAATTCTCACACATATAAGTATTGTTTGGTATGTGGTATGCGATTGCAGAAATAAATATGTAAACAAAATAATATGAACGATCAAATATTGATGCATATATATATATATAGAGTTTTTGGATTGAATTATTACCATAATCCGTGGGCTTGGTGACGATGTCGTTAAGAGGCTGATATATGTCCAAAACGACGAGGTTCAGAGAAGGGAATTTGGCTTGCAAATTTTGAGAAGTAGAGTTGAGCTTTTTGTTGAACGAAAGTGCTGCTTCGTTAATCTTGTCAACACAGCTATTGGAGTCATCCCCAAATATTGTGATGACCCCAGGCAAACATCCAAGCGGGGGCAATGTTGTCACACCGACGTTTCTCGCTCCCAATTTATGCAATTCCTGTCAAAATGTTTCCTCCATTATTTTTGTTTTATTTGGTAGGTGGAAATTATATGTCATTTTTCATTGAATATAAATTAATTAGATATGTCTTTTTAAAATCATTCTGCAAGTATATTGGTGAGTATCTAGATCTGTATATTGAATTGGGATATAATCATCTACTTGTTCTCTACCGGAAAAGTTCTATTGATGAGATTGGGCTTGCAATTCTCTTAGCCTTGAACCAGGAAATTTCGAGTAACTTAAGTTCTAACTCGGCTGCAATTAATTACTTAGATCTAAGAGTTTTAAGCATTTAGTTATAAATTATTCTTTGTTGAACGTGATTCTAAAAATAAAATAAACTAGATAAAGAGTCTTTGAAAAAAAAAACAGCCACATACAATTAAAACCTATTTAATCTTTGATTGTTTTCAGGAGTTTCTTTTCCTCGACTTTTAAATACAAATATATATATATATGTATTCAGCAACAAAATCATTATAATAATAGGGATAAAATGACATCCAAAGTAGCAAACTGTGTTAATACTTACCTGCACGAAGTTTGCGTGGGATTCCAGGAGAATGTCCGAGAACTGATCAATTGTATACTTCTTGTAAAGTAGAGGGTTAATATAGTAATTTTGGACAAAATCACTACTTCCAGCACTAACAAAGTATATTGAGCCATTTATAATAGATGAAGCATTTTTATTCCCAACGATTCCCACCAACTTCTTTTGGAAACTCTTGTAAAAATCCACCTGTTTGCTCAATGGTATGGTATTCTGCAAAAAGAAATTAAATTCTCTCTAAAAAACTTGTCACCTATCAACTACCTATATATATTATTTTAAATATTTCCCATTCATGAAATATCAACAACCTATAAAATTTCATTTTATGTATGTTTTTGAGTCTGCATGTTGGGATACTTTTATTTAAAAGAATATAGCGAGCTAAGAGTCTATGAACATAATGATCGCCAAAGATCTCGGTCGAAGCATGCATATATAAATACATTGGTTTAAATATATACTTACATAAATTTTTGCTGTAGTATCATAGTATCCGGATGAAGCCGATGCGAAATTGGCTCCAAGAAGGAGGTTCTTCCCACTTGCTTGCTTACTGAGATAGGGTGGTGGATATGAAGTAAATCCAAGATTTTCAGCTGCATTTCATTTTTCTTCATTATTATTTTTCCACACGGAAAATCCCTAAGATGAATATTTGCATATGAAAATATGGAATTAATACCGGTGAAATCTAACGCAAGCTTTCCGTTACAAAATCTCCCGGTTGGTGTGTGTTTTATGAAATCTCTTCCATAAGGTGGGAAATTCGCTTTAACAATAGTTTCAAGATTGTTGTTGTTGCCCACATCGACTATCGAGTCCCCGAATATAAAGAGTGCAGGGACCAGAGGTTGTGCACTAGTTGCGCCGAGCCATGAAACTGTGACAAAAATCGAATAATAATATATGAAGAAATATGAAATTGTCATTATTCTATATTTATTTTTTTGTTTTCCCAAATTCTCGTTGGGGAGAATTGAGTGTGGGTATAGAGTTTGAAGTGATTGAAGGAGCAATTTAAAGAAGGTTTTTAGGGGATAATTTTGGTTGAAATGGCTACATCCTTAGATTTTCGTACCATGCTATTGTAACAATATGGACTAAAAAATGGGATCCCTTGCGGCAGAAGATTGTGTCGTCCAGATAGTGTTGATATGGCGCGCGGGCCTAATATTAAAATAAGCGCATATTTAATTATATATATTCGACAATACAACTTATAATGGCTTATAAAAGTTAATTTTATTTTGGAAAAGCAGTTGTAATGTATTCAAATTTGATATAAAGGTTTGATATAGTGGGCACCATATGTGGGCATCATGTAGGCACCAGGTTGACGTAGCACTTCCTAGTGCTGCCACGTCAGCCTGGTGCCCACATATGGTGTCCATCATATCAAATTTGATATATATATGCTGCATTTCCTTTATATCTATAAAATTATATATCTAATTTTCGTATTTAGTATTATTTTCTAATATTTTATCAATTTACTCATATTTAATTTTTTTATCTTTTAGTTTGTTCATTTAATTAACAAGGCCAAGAAATGTAATTTTTTTTATAAAATTGAAATTTTCAAACATTATTAAATGTGTCAAACTCACATGAACCGGATTGAGTAACATTTCCAGAGATAGTAACACATACATTTACATAGTAATAACAATAGTATCCCTATGTAATTTAATTGAAAGGTTTTTAAAAATTTTAGGATACTTTATAATTTAATGATTATGTACGACTTTATATAATCTTCTATGTGGAAATAGTATTTTCCTGGTAAGAATTTGATACTACTATTAATTTCCACCTCAGGACCCGAGGAAATGGCTCCTCTTAAAAAACGCCACTGGTAATCTTTGATCTTGGACCTCAACTCTTCCAGGAAGACCTCGGCTCTCTCAGGAATACTTCTTGCAGGAAGACCTCAGCTCTTCCCGGAACACCTCTTGCAGGAAGAACTCGGCTCTTCCAGGAAGACCTCAACTCTTTCAGGAAGACCTCTTGACCCGAGATTGCACCTCGGGACCTCGAAGTGTGACAAGTCTTGTGAGACTCTCTTTCCACAATTATTCTAATCTCATCTTATGGGCGATTAATTAATTAGTTTACTAAGTCGAACCTGGTTTTAAGCGTACAATTTTTTTTTGTAAATAGTAGGTATCTGTCAACAGATACTACGCTATAACATGATCAGTAACTAGTTGCTGAAATGAACGAACAGTAGGTATCTGTCAACAGATATTACGCTATGGGAAGCGAAGGTTGCTGTCAGCAGCTATCCACGAAAGCTGACAACAGCTAGTGGGTCATCAAAAGCTGTTCATTCATAAAGAAATCAAAACGGTACAAAGGTTAATACACCTTATATTCACTGGTACAAAATCTGTTCATTAAATACAAAATCAGATACATCAATACTATGTATTATTTGTCCAGAAACTAAACTAACAGCAGGTTCCTAGTCTTTTCGTTTGTCGCCCTTCTTCTAGGTTCTTGCTACCCCTGTCCCAGCAACTCAATTCTTTCCTCCTGTTGTTATGCACACATACAAAATAAACAACAGCTGGATAAACTCCGGTGAGAAATGATCTCAGTATAATCGACAGGTTCATGCAAAATCATAAAGAAGTTCATAACAAAAATATTAACTCAAAATAAACTGAACATATCTCTTCGCTTCAACTAAGAATTGATTTCATTTCACATCAACGCCATCAAGATTCGTATACGATCTTGACATGGATATCCATCTAACGAAATCACTCTGACTTCGAAAATAAGGTCACCTCAGACATTGGCATTAGAATCAATTCATTTTCTCTTCGTATCATCATATTCATATCAAAATAAAAGATCTACTACCCGTGATGGATCAACACACATAACTTCAAGTTCTAAATCAAGAACAGTAATCATAACGTATGTGGTTTGTCGGGATAACTCAAGAAATATCATTCTCGAGTATTCAAATTCCCTGACTCTCATGTCAAAGTATACCTTCGTTTATCTCTGTTTTGGGAAATGCTTCGATTACTACTTCTAACTTCTTATCACAAGAATCCCAGAGAATTCACAGAATCGAATTCTGGTGTCTGTAGTCTAAGTTACAAGGATTCGAATTCAATCTAATTTATAGAAAAAGATCTCTGTTATCTGCAGAGTTCCCCATGCAATCTCTATAAATTCCACGTGTCATGCTGAGTATTTATCGACCAAAATAAGATAAGCACACACCGTTTGAACATCTT
>KQ987763.1:0-20157 GCA_001598015.1 Dorcoceras hygrometricum
TTTTTTATAGCTTCCGCATGTGTTTATCTGTTGTGAGCACGAGGCCTGACACCAAGCGTCCGGCGGCGACGCGCGATAATCGCACAAGTCTCGACCGTCATGCGCACGCTCATGCGCGCAGCGGAGCCCAACTTCGCGCAACAATTTGCGCGAGGTAGGCCATTCATGGCCGGCCACCATGCACGGCCAGCGCGCTGTGGCGTGCGCGATGGGCCGTCGCGCGAGGCGGCGGCCGGCCGATGGTTTAAAAAAAATTTTTTTTGTTTTGTTTCGATTTGAAAAGAGATTTGATACAATAAGGCAGTATCGTATTGATCAGATCCGAAAACCTGGCTCTGATACCACTGTTGGGGTAGCCGCGGTGGATCCGGATCACACCTCCCGGCGAGGCAGCGGAAGAACAAAAACAATACCGGGAGACGATCAATACAATTCAAATAAACACAACCATAGGGTGTTAAGATTGCTACCTTGCTGGCAACTCGTGCCTGGCTCCGACCAATTTCTCGAGGAAACCGGCACTTCACGGTAGGCGGCGGTAGATAACGTCATCAGGTCCACGACCGGAGACGGGATTCCTTTTGTCAGCCTACACTAGAAGGCCTGAAGAGATCGGCGCGGACGGATTCTCCTCGTCAAGATTGGCCGGAAACAATTTTCCGACGAAGAGAGGCGGCGGCGGCGGCGCATGGCGGCGGCTTTTGAGGAAAGGAAGGGGGCGGCGGCCACTTGGAGTTTTAGGGTTAGGGTTCGTCTAATGATGTAAGTTAATTAGGTCTAGGTCTACCTTAAGTAGACTTGGAGATGGATTTGGATCCGGCCCAACGGGCCCGGGTCCAACGGATGAACATTCGGTTCATCCCCATCACCGAGACTTCATCGTAACTCCGATCGCCGATCAGATCGGACCGATTGACTCAGTTTCCAAAACTGAGTACTATGATCTGAAAAACCATTTTTCAGAACCCTAGTGCAAAATGACCGTTTTGCCCCTCAACATCGGCAAATCACGATTTGACCTCTGTTGACTTTTAGGAAGTCGCACTACCCAAAATCCTCTTCGTATGCTCAACAGAGCTGAGTATCCGTGCGGGAATCTCAAATCCAGTACTTGTGTGACCCTCAATGGTTCAGGGATACAGCTAGCCGTGGGCCAACAACCATTGTGGCTCCGGAATCACAATTCCGGACTTGCCCATTGGATCATGGTAAGAGCGTCTAGCAACATCGCCCCATGATCCCCTAGGTATCACTGATAGTGCCTGCAAGAACCAGTTGGTCGTGGTTAGCGTACAGTACGGTCCTTTCAATCCATATATCCCGATCAGATCAACGACCATTGGTAAATCGAGAGTCGCTAAAGATCCGATAGCTATGCATACATCTTGGAGATCGAATAGTGACATCACGAGTGTAACTAGGTAAACACATTTACCTAAAAGACTTCTAGTACTCTGGCCAGAGATTTATACACTATTATCCCCTCAGATAGCATAGGATATCCACGCATGTCTGCGAGCGGTGAATCCTCGACAACGATGCATCGACTCCTACATGCATCGGGGTCTCACCCAATCCCGATGCCTTATGACCCCTAGTGAGTCGGCAAACGAGTCAAAGTGAGACGCCTATCATGTAGAGTCTCAATGACGTTTCGAGTCGTGAGGACTAATCAGTACAACCAAGACCTCGGACTTATCCACTCGACAAATGGTAACCACTTGGAAAGTCCGAACGAGGGTAGTTCGATAGATCACCAGGTCACTATCTATCTGCATGCTCAGAACATCACAATGTTCCCTACCAATGAAACATGGTACTTTGCATCGCAGATACTAGTCTCGAACTCGGGCGGCCTTATCCTCATTTTGACGTCCCAATCCACTAGGAACATGTTCAGAATACACAGTGACTATTAGATGTGTTTCATGATAACCGTCATACCCACTATCACATCTAACATACACTTAAGTGCATTCTAGGTCTTTACTCAACACAATTGTAAATCATCATACACACAATGAAAGTAAAGAATGCCATATAAATAAATGCGAATATCATATATAAAGATTGTCATATACAAGAGTCTATAAACCCACACGCCACAGGTTGGCTAGTTGGGCATCTACTCTAACATTATAGCAGCGCAAAATTTTTATTTAACAGTTTAGTTCTCGGGTGAGATCTGATCCTTCGGTCCTAACAAGTGGTATCAGAGCAGGTTGTTCTTCAACGAGCATTTTTTTTAAAACGCATGTGCTATCTGTTTTTAAATGCTTTAACTGATGGTTCAGTAGCACATGTTCTTTTTTAAACAAAATTTATTTATGTGCTCTGATAGTTTTTGCGAAATTTCAGCTGGTGCTTCGTTATTAAAATGATTTGAGCTTATATTATAAAAGATAGGGAGAGTTATTATTAATCCTTCATCTGCATATATAAGCTAAAGCAGAAGCACACTATCAGCTATTTCAAAATCATATTGTCGCATACGGTTGTTCCCATTTTTGGTTTCCAAAATCTATAAAATTTCTGCTGTCGCGTTGTTTTTGTTGTGGCAGTGTAGGGAGAGCTTTATTTAAAATTTGTCGGGAAAACCAGTTTTCGATTCCTTTTTGATTCCCACAAAAAGGGAGAGAATTGTTAGATCATGCATCTTTTATTTTATGTTTTGTGTAAATCAAAAAGGGAGAGATTGATGGATCTGGAAAACAGATCCAGATTTGAGTTTGGAATTACACAAAACTGTTATTGTGTTTCTAACGTTTCTACGTAGTGTACAGATGTAAACAGTAGAAATCTGGATGAAGAGACGAAGAGAAGAAGTTGAATCAGTGACTGGAGAAGTTTGATTCAATTCAGATGTCGACAGAAGGTGAAGTCTGATTGGAGTAAAGAAGAAAAGTCTGAACAGACGTAAATGAGTAACGATAAGAGAAGTCTTGAGAGATCTGTTGAAGTCTGGCAGACGTAAGTACAAAGAAAAGTCTGATGAACACTAGAGATCTGAAGAAGACGCAAAGAAGAAAATGAATCAGACGTCGTTGTTAAAGAAGATGTGCATCAGATGTTGCGCTAATGAATCAGCTATTGCGCGAAGACAAAAGGTGAATCAGACGTAGCGCTAAAATGAAGATGAATCAGCTGTTGCACAAAGAGAAGAATATTTCAGCAGTGGGTTAGAAACAGGCAAAAGCTGATATCAGACGTGAAGAACAGAGGCAAAGTGAAGTTGATTTCAGCAGTAAATAAAAAGCGAAGCAGTTGACGAATCAGTAGTCAACTGCTGAGCTTATTCAGATGTTGATTTTGGAATAATCAACTGTTGGAATATTTCAGTTGTTAACAACAATCAGCTGTTGGAGTACATTCAGTTGTTGAAGCTTTCAAGTGTTGAAACAGTATTCAGCTGTTGCAACGAAACACTCAGCTGTTGCAAGAGAGAGCAGAAGCTGATAACAGCTGATGCTAATCAAATGTAATGAAGAACGAACAGCTGATGAGCAGTGTTGTGAACGAATAAGACAACAGCTGCTGGACAGTAGATCGACTCAGCTGTTGTATTTAGAGGAGTTGAAGCAAACAGCTGTTGGAACATAAAAGCTATCAACTGTTGAAGTATAAAGATATCAAGACAATTCAGCTGTTGGAGTACTCAGCTGTTGGAGCAATCAAATGTTTCAATGCATTCAAACGTAAACACTTCAACAGATGGTCAAAAGACGACAAACACCTGCAAAAGAAAGGACACAAGGACAAAACCATGTCGGTAGTTTGCAGAACATATTTCAACGGGAAGAAAAGGTTGTTCAACGGATTAAAGATTAAACAGATGCTTTATATACAACAAGATTTGAAGGAATTGATGATGCTGATGTGAAAGACAAAAACAGAGAAATTACAGAGGGAAGAAAATTAGAGAGACGAAGTAGTCGACCACCATGAGAGAGGAGCTTATTACCTAGTGTCGACTGCTGAGTCTCAATCAGCTTTTGTAGAAGCATTTTCCCAGTGTGTGAGATTTATTATTTTGAGAGTTGAGCGATACACTATAAAATCTCACACACAGAAATTCACTCACACAAACATGAGAGATGTACAAAATTGTATAGTGAGTGAATCAAAACCAAAATGCAAAATCAGATCCTGTCCAAGCACGAAGACGTTAAACTCTATGTCTGTAGCCTTTCTCACAGAGGCGTAAAACAAGTGATTGACACAGCCGATGGCTGGTGTAGAGTCTAGGAGTTCTAGCAGCTGTTGGCTGTTGGATCGGGTCTGTACACGATGTGTAGATCAAATCTTCTAGTGGAACCTTCCGAGGTGGAAGAAGGGGATACGTAGGACATTGATGTCCGAACTTCCATAAACAAACAGCTGGTCCATTTTTTTAAGATTTCCGCATACGCATTTTACATTTAACACGCACGCATTTCAGATTCCACACGCACAGTAGCTTTAACTTATGTTTAATGGAATCTGAATGCATCGCATTTGACTTTAGCATGTTTAATTATCAGTTGGCACAACACACGCACGAATTTTTTTCAGCATATCAGATTTCACATATGTCGTCGCATTATTATTTGTGTGAAATCTGTTTGGGCAGTTGTTTTAAAATTAGTATTCAGTTCTGGTGTTTTCCGCATGATTTTATTTCATACCAGATCTGTCTCCGGTGCTCTGTTTTATGTTCAAGAATCCGAGGTATTGCACCTCTTTATAGCAGCGCAAAATTTTTATTTAACAGTTTAGTTCTCGGGTGAGATCTAATCCTTCGGTCCTAACAGTTTTGACTAACGCCCCTGTAGTTTTCATGGATTTAATGAATCGAGTATTTAGAGAGTTCATCGATCAGTTCATGATTTTTTTTATCGATGAAATATTGATTTATTCGAAGACTCTCATGCAACATAAAGAGCATTTGAGGCTGGTCCTCCAAACACTACGAGACTCGTAGTTGTATGCCAAGTTCTCTAAATATGGGTTTTGGTTGGATAAAGTGGTGTTTCTTGGTCATGTTATTTCGGCCGAAGGTTTATCTGTTGACCCCAGTAAGGTAGAGGCAGTAGTGAACTGGGAATGTCTCAAGAACGTCTCAGAGATTCGTAGCTTTTTGGGATTGACTAGATATTATCGATGCTTCATCGAGGGATTTTCTAGTATAGCTAAGCCTATGACATAGCTGACCCAGAAGGACAAGAGATTTGTTTGGACGGAGGAATGTGAGAACAGCTTTAAACTGCTCAAAGAGAAGCTAACTTCAGCGCCAGTGTTAACTTTACCTTCAGGTTCAGGAGGCTTTGTGGTATGTTCTGATGCTTCTCTTAGTGGATTGGGTTGTGTTTTGATGCAGCATGGTCGAGTCATTGCGTATGCTTCCCGTCAGTTGAAACCCCATGAGACTCGATACATAGTTCATGACTTGGAGTTGGCAGCCGTTGTCTTTGCTTTGCAGATTTGGCACCACTATCTCTATGGCGAACAGTTTGTGGTGTATACTGACCAGAAGAGTCTTCAGTATCTCTTCTCCAAGTCCGAATTGAATATGAGGCAGTGTAGATGGATGGAGCTACTTAAAGATTTCGATTGCGAGATTCAGTATCATCCTGGGAAAGTAAATGTAGTTGCTGATGCGCTTAGTAGGAAAGCTCAAGTGTCGATGCTTGAATAGCTAAATATCTCTAAGGTCCATGAGCCTCTGAGCACTACTGGTTGACGTGTCTGCCCAGGTGATGATTACGTTGTGGTGTCATCTTTTCAAGTCGAGCCACAAATTGTTTCGGACATCAGGGCAGCTCAGAAAACCGATCCCTATATCCATGAGCTGAAGTTGAAGTCTCAAGCTGGGCAGCTGGAGCATTACTCTGTCGCATCTGATGGTTGGTTGAGGTTTTGGGGCAGGTTGGTTGTGCCTAAACTGATTGATTTGAGGGAAATGATTTTAAGGGAAGCTCAATGCAGTTGACATAGTGTCCATCCTGGTGCAAGGAATATGTCCCATGCTTTGAAACCGCACTATTGGTGGTCAGGTTTGAAGAACGATGTTGTTGACTTTGTCTCTCGTTGTTTGAATTGTCAGCAAGTTAAGGCGGAAAGGATGAGACCTGGTGGGCTATTTCAGAGTTTAGAGGTGCCCCAATGGAATTGGGAGCATGTAGCTATGGATTTTGTGACCCATTTGCCTCGTTTCAGCCGAGGATGTGATGCTGTTTGGGTAGTAATGTTGGCGCACCGGCGGATCCGGATCTCGCTCCCGGGACGCAGCGGAAGAATTTAAAAATTGGAGCCCGAAAATGGTCAATACACCTATACAATAATCAAAACATTCATAGAATGTTCAGAAGGTACCTTGATGGCGTCTAGGCGCCTGGCTCCGACCAATTCCACGAGGGAATTGGCGCTTCAACTGTTGAACGGCTGGATCGACGCCTAATCTGGTCCACGACCAGAATCTCAACTCCTTCGCCGGTTTGCACTAGAAAACCGACGAAAATTTCACGGACGGAATCTTCTCTCCAAGATGGTCGGAACAAATTCCGATGGCCGCGGTGGGTGGGGACGGCGAGGGAAGAAGGGAGAGGGGAGGAGTTTGCTGAATAGCTTTTGGTGTTTTTCTTTTTCTCTATTGAAAGTGTCTCCTCATTTTCATATTTATAGATTGAGGGATAGAGCTTTATTTGAACAAAACAGTGAACATTCCGTTCAACTCAAACAGTGAACATTCGGTCAACTCGAACAGTGAACATTCGGTTCATGTCAAATAGTGAACATTCATTTCGACTCCCTCGATTGTGGTCTCATCATAATCCCGATCGATGATCATATATCACCGATGTGCTCAATTTACAAAAATGATCATTATGATGCAAAATCAAATTTTCGGACCACTAAATCTATATATGACAGGTTTACTCTCATTAGCTAAATATGGAAGTCCTACTCCCTTAGTTACTTTTAGGAAGTCATACTACCAACCTTTCTCCTACTATACTCAACACTTTGAGTACCATATCCGTACGGGAATTGGGAAACTAGTACTTGTATGACCCTCAATGGTTTAGGGATACAACTAGCTGTGGGCTCACAACATTTGTGACTCCGAAACCACATTTTTGGACTTACCCATCGAATCATGGTAAAGCGTCTAGCAACATCGTCCCATGATCCCCTAGGTATCACTGATAGTGCCTGCAAGAACCAGTCGGTCATGGTTAGCGTACAGTACGGTCCTTTCAACTCAAATATCCCGATCAGATCAACGACCATTGGTAAATCGAGAGTCGCTAGAGATCCAATAATCATGCATACATCTTGGAGATCAAATAGTGACATCGAATGTGTTACTACGTAAACCCATTTATCTAAAACACATCTAGTACTCTGGCCAGAGATTTGTCACACTATTATCTCCTCAGATAGCATAGGATATCCACGCAGGCGAGCGGTGAATCCTCGACAATGAAGCATCGACTCCTATATGCATTGAGACCTCTCCCAACCCCGCCACCTGATGACCCCAACTGAGTTGATTAACGGGTCAAAGTGATGCACCTATCATGTAGAGTCTCAATGAAATTTTGAGTAATAAGGACTAATCTGTACAACCAAGACCTTGGACTTAATCCACTCGACAAATGACAACCACTTGGAAAGTCCGAACGAGGGTAATTCGATAGATCACCAGGTCACTATCCATCTGCATGCTCAGAACATCACTATGTTCCCTACCAATGAAACATGATACTTCGCATCATAAATTCTAGTCTCAAGCTCGGACGGCCCTTATCCTCTTTTGGACGGCCCAATAGACTAGGAACTAATTTAGAATACACACTGACTATTAGATGTGTTTCATGATAGCCATCAAATCCACTATCACATCTAACATATACACTATAGTACATTCAAGGTCTTTATCCAACAATTGTAATCATAATAATGAAGATAAAGAATGCCATAAAAAAATATGAATTTCATAATAAAGATCGTTTTACATAGAGTCAACAAGAACCCACACACCACAAATTGGCTAGTTGGGAACCTACTCTAACAAGTAATTGACAGACTTTAGAAGTCAGCCCAATTCATTCCCTACAGTATGACGAATTCTTTGAAGAAAATGGTGAAACTGTACATTGATTTCGTAGTTCGATTGCATGGAGTGCCTGTATCCATAGTTTCAGACAGAGATCCGAGGTTTACTTCCAGATTCTGGAAGAGTTTGCAAGAAGCCTTAGGCGCAAGATGGGCTATGAGTACAGCCTATCATCCCCAAATCGATTGCCAATCTGAGAGGACTATACAGACCTTGGAGGATATGCTACGAGGTGTTGTCATGGATTTCAGTGGTAGCTGGCAGGATTCGTTATCGCTGGTGTAATTTTTTACAATAACAGCTACCGAATAATGATTGGAATGGCACCATTCGAAGCCTTATACGGTAGACTGTACATTGATTTCGTAGTTCGATTGCATGGAGTGCCTGTATCCATAGTTTCAGACAGAGATCCGAGGTTTACTTCCAGATTCTGGAAGAGTTTGCAAGAAGCCTTAGGCGCAAGATGGGCTATGAGTACAGCCTATCATCCCCAAATCGATTGCCAATCTGAGAGGACTATACAGACCTTGGAGGATATGCTACGAGGTGTTGTCATGGATTTCAGTGGTAGCTGGCAGGATTCGTTATCGCTGGTGTAATTTTTTTACAATAACAGCTACCGAATAATGATTGGAATGGCACCATTCGAAGCCTTATACGGTAGAAGGTGCGGGTCGCCAATTTTTTGGGAGGAAGTAGGGGAGAAGCAGCTGTTTTCACCTGATTTTATGCAGCAAATGAAGGATCAAGTGGATTTAATTTGACAACGTATGAAGGATGCACAAGACCGCCAAGCTAGTTATGCAAACCAAAGGCGTCGACCTTTAGAATTTCAGGTTGGTGATAGAGTGTTCTTGAAAGTTTCTCCTTTTAGAATAGTCATGAGATTTGGACACAAGGGAAAATTAGCTCCTCGTTACATTGGACCTTATGAAATTGTGGAAAGGATCGATCCTTTGGCTTATCGTTTGTTGTTGCCACCCGAGCTATCCTCACTTCACGATGTGTTACACGTGTCTATGTTGAGGAAGTATGAACCGGATCCTTCGCATGTGCTACAAACTGACGAGGTAGAGATAGATCAAAAACTGAGTTATGTTGAGTATCCCTTGCAGATTTTGGACAGGAAGGAGAAATGGCTCAGGAACAAGACCATTCCCTTAGTGATGGTTCAGTGAGCAAGCATGGCAGGGAAGAAGCTACGTGGGAGTTATAGGAGAAGATGTAGCATTAGTGGCCTCATCTGTTTCAGTATGCATCTTACTAGCTACCATAGGTAGAATTCTGGATGTTGTTTTCCCATTTAACTTAAACCCCTGGTTTGTAGTTTTTCTGTGTGGTTTAGAAATGTTGTGCATAGTGTGTTTTTGTGTATTCTCAGTTTTTGTGTTGTAGTGATATTTCTGTGATGCTAAGGTTTTAATCGGTTCTGGAGTTTTTTGTTTGATTTCGAGGACAAAATCCTTTTTAGTGGGGGAGAAATGTGAGGTCTGGTTGGCTAACTATTAATCTGGATAGTTAATCGAGTGTTTGGCATAGAATGGATAAGGTGTGAGCTGATCTTGCATGGGCTAGCCCTGAGCTGGTATGCTTTGGTCTGTGTGGATGGAACATCTCTGAGCTGTTACGTGTCGTAGAACGTTGAGCAATTCTTCCAGTTGTGAGCTGGTCGGTGCGTGGATCAATTTTGGGTTAGTCTTCGTAGAACGATTCGAGCTGGATGGTTGGATGCTTATTAATGGTAGTCGCAAGCTATTCTGGGTACTCTAAGCTGGATATCCTGAGCTGGGAGAAGCGACGTCGTTTGAAGAAAGCAGCTTAGAGGGGAGTACTCTGGTAGTACTGTGCGGACCGGTCCGGTTCATGGTTTTAGTGTAGACCGGCACAGTTCATGAGCTTTCAGCTTAGGCAAGAGCTGGACGTGTGCGAGCTGGTTTATGTTCGCGTGATCTGGTTGTCCCCAGCTGATGTGTGGTACGATTTCGTTTAACTATATCATTTTAGACGCTAGCTGGATGGTGTGATCTGTTCTGGTAGCGCAAACTGGATGACGTATACCAGCTTGGACCCCGAGCTGTTAGTGGCTACTGTTCACCAGATCGCTGGAGACTTAAGTTATATATGTATATAGAGGACGTTGACCATGTACATCCATTGTTTTCCAACACTTAGAAAATATCTCTCCCCGTAAACTTACCCTCTTCCGTAGCGAAACCATTATTGTTCACCGTAACCTATTTCCTCCGATTCCCGGCGGTATACGACGTAGCTTGCAGCAAGGTTGGTAGCGTTAAGTTCCTATTTCCAAGACGCTTCTTCCTTTACCTCTTTCGAAGGCTTTGGTGGGCTAGAAGAGTGAACGCAAAGGAGCTAAAGTGTGCTATCGGTTCGTATTCCGACCGATTGGGTCTTCCGTTCAGGTAGTGCTTTCGAGTAAGTGTTAGATCCTCCCTTACGCTTCGTTTAGAGCTAGCTTTTGTGTTTAAGGGGTAGGATAGAACTGGGTTGAGCTGGTGGCTTCTAGTACGATATTCTGTGCTTATTGTCCTTGAGCTGATTATTGTGTTTGGATAAGCAGGTTTCAGATCTGAGTTGTTCGGGACTTTTGTTGTGGTAATTATAGCACAGGAGCTAAGTACGGATGTGAGTTTGTATTACAGCTTTTTTACGTCTGAGTGAGAAAGACTACAAGAACTTGTTTAACGTCTCTGTTCAAAGACTACAAGGAAATTTGTGGTGTTTGATTCACTCAGCTAATCTAATCAACTCTCTCAAATATGTGAGCGAATCATGTGTGAGAAATATACAGTGTAAGCTCTCTGTTTTCTGTTTTGTTTATCACACACTCGGGATGGTGCTCTCTAAGCTAGTATCTTTATGTCTTCCCAGGTTTGTGCAGTCGACTGGAATAACTCATTAAAATTCACGACCTATGCACCAACTCACACCTGGGCACACGAACAGCTTGCACACCAGCTGACACCTGAGTGTGCAAACTTGCGACTAGAACTACTCTCTATTTTTGTGCCTCTCTGCACTTGTGTATTCTTTTTCTCTCAACCCCAAATTTCCATCTCTCGTTCTTCTCTCTGCTGATAGCTTCTGCTCTTTATATATAAAGCGTCTTGTGCAATTTTATCCGTTGGACACAACGTATTCTGAAAAAGTTGTACTTTGTGTCTGTAACGCCTAGAAATTCCTGACTACGTAGAAATGAGTGCATGACTAGGGGGAAAGTATTTTTAGATGATTACATGCATTTATATGATTTATTTATCATTTTATGCTGCATGGTATGCATGTGTTATTTTTCAGCCTGCTTGAGTTCAGACGCGTGGACGAGATTAGGACAGACCGGAATGCAAATAATTTGAGGTTTTTAAGTATGAGATTTTTAAGAATGAAATTATTTTATTTTAAGCAACAATTTCTGAAAATTTGAGAGTTTATGATTATTTTGGAGGGGAACCCGTTTTTCGCTTATACGGGCTTTTGTATTGAGTTTTAAGGTATTTTAAAATGTGAGGAGGCCTAGATTTCGAAATTATGTAACCATTAAAGCCCAATTATGAGTTTTATGTACCTTTTTAAATTAGTTAGAGGGGCAAGCTTGTATTTATTTACACAAACCTAGCCTCCCTTTTGATGCAACAGCCATACCCCTCCTCCCCATAACTAAAAATTTCAAAACTTATCATCCATTGGAGAAGCTTGGTGATCCAAAGCCGGTTGCGCCCCGATCTCGCGTCTACAACGTCGGTAACTCGCAGATTCACCTCTTTTACAAACCAGGCATGTGATATCAATTATTTTTCTCGCCATTTAAACCATATGACACTGTTTTAATGAAATTATGCATGAAATTGATGTGTTGGTTTCGGATCTATGCATTTTTTATTCAACCTCATGCATGGTACACGATTTTCAGCATGCTTCTTGACTTGTTCACGTGTTGCTCGGTTGGTGAAAGGTCCAGGGGTCTTGGCTCATGGATAGGAGGTCGAGTGAGGATCCTAGGGTGGTCTAGGAGTGGTCCTAAGACGTGATATTGTGGTCGAACCATCAGGAACAAAAGAAACACCGCGCGCTGTGTGAAATGATGCAGCGCGGTGCGTCGCCTTCACCTGGATCGTGCTCTCTCGTGCGACCACGGTTGGGGCCAAGGCTGGTCAGGTTAGGACCGGATGGACCAGGGGTTGGTCCAGCCAGTGGGGCTTTGGCCAGTGGTGACCGGAGCAGGGAGAACGAATGCGATGTCGGCGGCTGGTCGCGGCTGCGCTTGAGGGTGTGTGTGTGATTTTCGGTTTAGGGCTTAATTTTGCTATGGTTCGGTCTAACTGAACCGGTTTGGCTGGTTTGGTTGGACCGGATTGGTCCTTTGAGTCTCGAGTCAAATGTTTTAAAATCGGTCCAAGTTATTTTAATTAGGGACCTGTTATTTTTAATTTTAAGTCAAAGGTCCAATTTTAAAGAAAATAGCCAGAAGTTTCAAAATTGAGTCACACTTTTAAAATAATTAAAGTTATGTTTAATTTTAAGTTTTTAGTCAAATTGGGGCCTTTGGAATTTTATTGGAGTCAAAATCGATTTGTGGGATTTAATTTGATCAAAATCGGTCTTTTGGTCAAAATCGGCTTTTGGGGTCAAAATTGATTTAAATTGATTTCTAAAGTCAAAATCGATTTTAATAAGTCAAAATTGATTTTAAGGAGTCAAAATTGATTTTAATTAGTCACAAATAGCCTTGATTTTAAGAAATCAAAATTTAATTTAATTAGGCAAAAATGTTAAAAAGTGGTGAACATTTGTTTTATCGGTTATGTAAAGAGCGATGACTAGCCTAGGAGTGGTGAGCCAGGCCCCGGAATCAATCCTCGACCGAAGTAGAAAAATGTAGAAGTTCGTGAATGTATAATTAATTATATATGTAGTATGCTATGTACGTAAATGTTTTAAAGGAAAGAATTAATTATACATTAACGGGCTAAGCTTTTAAACTTGCATAATTTTATGAAAATGCATGCATCATGAATGTAATGTTAAAGGAATGTAATTTTAAAGGAAAAAACCCGAGAGATTGAATGATTTGTGACTTATGATGATGTATGATGAGCCTATGGATCCATGTGTGATATCATGGTGAAGTGGCAGCTTATGGATCCTCGTGTGATATCGGGGTGAAGTGGCAACTTATGAGCTTATGGATCCACGTGTGATATTGTGGTGAAGTGGCAGCCTATGGATCCTCGTGTGATATCGGGATGAAGTGGCAACATATAGGTGTGACATATAGGGATTCTCGTGTGATATCGGGGTGAACCACACCGACGCGTACATTGGTTTATAGATTGATCAATCGACTTCAGTCAAACTTCAAGATACGACTCATATGTTTTTCATGTTACGTTATGTCATGCCTTATATGTTATATGATATGTTATGACATGAAATGTATGAAGAAATATTTTAAGATCATGCACGCATTCATGTTTTTAACGTTATTTTATTACAAGTATGTGTTTGCATGCGATTTTATTAGTATGTATTTTGTTATGATATACGATAGAGTATGCTGAGCCTCTAGGCTCATTAGGTTTAAATGGTGCAGGTGATGACCCTGCTGATGAGTTTACACCGACTGACGGTGAAGACATCTGAGCGTCTGTTGCAGCAGTACCCCTTGACCGCAGCAGTGTTATCTTGAGTTGATACAGTTTAGATATTGGTTTTTAAAAATGTTTACTTTCAGAACTTTTACGCAGTGATTTTATTCCTTTTGAATGTTTTAACGTTTTTAAATAGTTTTTTTATTTATGTTTAAAAGTATTTTTGGAGAAAATGATTTAGAAATGTTTTATATGGAAACGAGCCAGTGGGGTACTTGCCTGCTGCGTGGAGCTCGGAAGTCGGACTACCAGTCTGTGAGTTTTACTTTTTGATTTAAGTTTATGATCGCATGATGCATGTTTTAGTTATGTATGAGTTTTGGCCTTAGAGTTTTAAAAATAGACGCTTAGTCATGCACTTAGATTTACGTTATAAGGTTTTGGTGTATCAGAACAATGCCTCCCCGATGTGCTAGGACCCAACAAGATGATGCTACACCTCCTCCTCCTCCCCCACCACCTCAGTTGACTCCATATGAGCGAGCTAGTGTGGACATGCTAGCTGAGATTTACCAGGCTATTGGAGCGTCAGTCAGAGCGACCCGGGAAGTCGCATGAGGAGGATGTTGCAAAGAGGTTCTGCAAGCAGGGACCTAAAGAGTTTGTTGGCACCACCGATCCACTTGTTGCTGAGGAGTGGATCCGATCCATGGAGACTATCTATGACTACATGGGTCTAGAGGACGCCGGCAAGGTCCGTTGTGCTATTTTCATGCTGAAGGAAGACGCCGCTCTATGGTGTAAAGGCGCAGTGGTTGGACTATTTCTGGAGAGTCTGTCATGGTGCGAGTTCAAGAAAGCCTTTTTCGAGAAATATTTTACAGTGGATGCCTGGAGCCAGCTTATTCGGGAGTTTATGAGTCTCCGTCAGGGAGACAAGTCGGTGGTTGAGTATGTGAGGTAGTTTGAGCGAGGGTGTACCTTTGTGCCCTCGATTTCTACAGTGGAGAGTGAGAAGCTGAGGCAGTTTACTGATGGACTACGACCCAAAATCCGCTACGATGTCAACATGGTGGAGGTGGAGACTTATATGGCGGCAGTGAACATGGCTTACCGGTCTGAGAGAGGCCGGAAGGATATGATGGAGGATTACCAGAGGAAGCGCCAGATGCAGCAGCCCATGAGGGGCCAGTCTTCGCAACCACCAGCGAAGAGACCTTTTCAGGGGCCTTCTAAGGGCCCATCTCAGCAGGGCCGGTAGCAGCAGAGGCCTCAGGGCCAGCAGAGACCTCAGGGCCAGCAGAGGTCACAGGGTCAGCCAAGACCACAGCAGCAGGGCTACTTCCCCTAGAGCGGGAGTGTATCCGACATGCCCAATGTGCCAGAAGAATCATCCAGGGTAGTGCATGGCGGGTTCAGGCTGATGTTTCCACTGCAAGGAGCCAGGGCATGTCGCTATGAATTGCCCCCAGAGGGTGCAGTCTACTGGTCGTGTTTTCGTGATGCAGGCAGAGGCTGCGGATCCCGACATGACTTTACTTACAGGTATTCCGTTTTAGATTTCCGTACCTTGTTGTATTCTATCTTGGTGTTTTAGAATTTCATGCTAGATAGAGCACTGCTAGGAAACTTGTTGGCTTAGTTGCTAGGTGAACATAAGTGGGAACTGTTAGATCTTCTAGGACTTACCTTGAGAACTTTGACGGATAGGGCTAGCGAACTTAGAACTGTCTTAGGTATCTAAACTGCTTTTTGGGATTTAGTATGACCGTAAACGCGTACCTGTGTGACGTTTCTGTTTCAGGTGAGATTCGTGTGCTTGGTGTCACTACACTCTCTTTGCTAGACTCAGGGGCGACTCACTCGTTTATTTCGAGTGCGTTCACACAGAGGATGGGTATTATTCCGGAGAGCATGGGTGTAGCTCTCGTCGTGATGGTTCCATCGGGAGAGGAGTTGACGACGACCAGTGTCGTGCAGGGTCTGACGATGACGTTTCAGGATTATGAAGTCAGAGCGGATTTGGTCATTCTGCCGATGACAGGATTCGACCTCATCCTAGGCATGGATTAGCTGACAGAGTTTGGAGCCGTGATTGATTTTCAGCAGAGGACAGTTTCTATCAGACCGCCAGGGCAGGAGGCCTTCTTATTTGAGGAAGCTAGGAGGTCGTGGAAGCCCAGATTCATATCTTTTCTGCAGGCCAGGAAGCTAGTTGAGCATGGATGTCAGGCATTCTTGGCCAGCGTTACCGCTTCTGGAGATACAGCAGGCCCTTGACTATCTGATGTGGAGGTAGTCAGGGATTATGCAGATGTCTTCCCTGATGACGTAGTGGGAGTTCCACCAGAGCGAGAGGTGGAGTTTCTATTGAGCTGATTCCGGGGACAGTGCCTATCTCTAAGGCACCTTATCGATTAGCTCCTACCGAGAAGAAGGATCTTAAGGAGCAGATTCAGGAGTTGCTTGATAATGGGTTCATTCGCCCTAGCTTTTCTCCATGGGGCGCACCAGTGTTATTTGTGAATAAGAAGGATGGCAGCATGAGGTTGTGCATTGACTATCGGGAGCTGAACAGAGTCACAGTGAAGAATAAGTATCCACTCCCGATGATTGAGGATTTATTCGATCAGTTGCAGGGAGCTTCGGTATTTTCGAAGATTGATTTGAGATCTGGCTACCATCAGTTGAGGGTTAGAGAGGAGGATGTGTCCAAGACTGCTTTTAGGACACGCTACGGCCACTACGAGTTCTTGGTGATGCCGTTTGGCCTAATGAATGCCCCAGCGATTTTCATGTATCTGATGAACAAGGTATTCAGGCAGTATCTAGACCAGTTCATCATAGTTTTCATCGATGACATCCTAGTCTACTCGAGGAGCTTGGAGGAGCATAGGCAGAACTTGTAGACGGCTTTGAAGACTTTGAGGGAGCACAGATTGTATGCCAAGTTTAGCAAGTGTGAGTTTTGGCTGGAGCAGGTGGCATTCTTAGGGCATATTGTGTCCAGAGATGGGATTTCAGTTGACCCATCGAAGGTGGAGGCAGTGCAGACTGGGGGATTCCAAGGAATGCAGCGGAGATTCACAGTTTCTTGGGCTTGGTAGGTTATTATCGCAAGTTTATCAAGGGCTTCTCTTCTATTTCGGTGCCCTTGACAGCCTTGACCAAGAAGAATGCAAAGTATGTATGGAGTCCCGAGTGTCAGAGGAGCTTTGATCAGCTGAAGGAGGCACTTACTTCAGCATCAGTGTTAGCCATGCCAGTGGACCAGGAGGAGTTTGTGGTTTATACAGATGCTTCTCTGAGAGGTTTGGGTGCAGTTCTGATGGAGGGTGGTAAGGTTATTGCATATGCATCGAGGCAGCTGAAGAGTTATGAGCAGAACTATCCGACGCATGATTTTGAGCTTGCTGCAGTGGTGTTTGCACTGAAGATTTGGAAACATTATTTGTATTGCGAGAAGTGTCAGATTTTCACCGACCACAAGAGCCTCAAGTACTTCTTCACCCAGAAGGAGCTGAACATGAGGCAGCGCATATGGTTAGAGTTAATGAAGGACTATGACTGTGACATAAGCTACCATCTGAGTAAGGCTAATGTAGTGGCAGACGCTTTGAGCCGGAAGACTGCAGTGGTGGCTTGTTTGTCCGTTGAGAGGCCACTACAGACTGAGATAGAGAGGTTTGGTCTAGAGTTCTATTCGGAGGTTGTGCGTCGAGTTTAGCAGCGGTAACGATTCAACCGACTCTTCGAGAGCGGATACGAGAGGGGCAGGCCTCCGATGAGTAGTTACAGCAGTGGAGACAGCGTGATGAGGATATAGGGAGAGGTCTGTATACATTTGAGGATGGAATAGTCCGTTTCAGAGGCCGGATGTGGGTGCCGAGCACTGGGCAGTTGAGAGCCAAGATCTTATCTGAGGCTCATGCATCAACGTACTCCATCCACCCAGGGAGTACGAATATGTACAGAGATTTACAGACTTTGTATTGGTGGCCAGGGACGAAGAAGGACATAGGGAGATTCGTGTCTGAATGCTTGACTTGTCAGCAGGTCAAGGCGGAGCATCAGCGACCGGCAGGGTTGTGGCAGCCACTTCCCATTCCTGAGTGGAAGTGGGAGCATATTACGATGGATTTCGTGGTTGGTTTGCCCAGGAGTCCCAGAGGGTTCACGGCTATATGGGTGATTGTGGACAGACTCACCAAGTCAGCGCATTTCTTACCGGTGAAGACTACTTTCACCCTAACGCAGTACGTAGAGCTTTATATCCGAAAGGTGGTCAGACTGCATGGCATACCCGTCTCGATAGTGTCGGACAGAGACACCAGATTCACATTGGCGTTCTGGAGGATCTAACATGCCGCCTCGGGGACGAGATTTTAGTTCAGTACAGCTTTCCATCCATAGACCGAGGACAGTCAGAGAGGGTCATTCAGATTTTGGAGGATTTGATGAGATCTTGCGTCATTGATTTTCAGGGTACGTGGGTGTAACGCCCCAAAATCCATAGGACCACATTTATGCATTCTATTAATCATATGGGCCAAATGGCAATTTTAAATATTATGTATCTGCTGAATTGTTGATATCAGCAGGTAATGGTGCGCTGCGGCTGGTACCAGCAGGTAACTCCAAAGAGCAATGCACAAGTTGGTTTGAAATTGATTGTAAAATGTTTTAAGGAGGTAAAATGATTTCTTTTGAAAAGGGTTTGGTGTTTTACAAATTAAAATAATATGGAGGGAATTTTACTAACTTTTAGGAGTGTGTCATGCTTGATTTCACAAGTAGCTTGCCACTAATCCCTTTCATATACTTGTTTCTAAAGTAAGATTTGTATCATTTGCAAAGAAAAGTTTTAAAAGTGTTCTTCAAAGAAATTTCCAAAAGAATTTGTGTGTTGCTCAAAAGGGAGGATTCTGCAGGAATTAGCTGTGGTTGCAAAGCTTCAAAACAAGGCACGTAAAAGCTGATCTTGTTGTTCTGATATTACAAACGTCGAGTTATGTCCCAGCAGCTGTTTCTACTTGTTAAGATTCAGCAGCTGTATTGATATAATGTTTATGAATGTTTTCCTCTCTATTTTAATATCAGGATTTGATGATTTGTGTAATCAGCAGTGCTAGTTAGATCAGTATAAAGTCTGGTTTAATAGGCAACGGCTGGGAGGGCGATCGTTGTTTTGATGTTACAAGCGTTTTTCGTAAATTCCAGCAGATGCACTGTTCATCAGCAGATGCGTCTTTCTTTATTAGTATCAGCAGTTGCTTTCCTTTGATAAGGAATCAGCAGCTGCATTGTGATTTTGAATTCAGCAGCTGTATTTTCCTTAGTTAGAATCCAGCAGTTGCTTTTTCTACATAAAAATCAGCAGATGCACTGTTCATCAGCAGATGCGTCTTTCTTTATTAGTATCAGCAGTTGCTTTCCTTTGATAAGGAATCAGCAGCTGCATTGTGATTTTGAATTCAGCAGCTGTATTTTCCTTAGTTAGAATCCAGCAGTTGCTTTTTCTACATAAAATTCAGCAGATGCATTGTTCATCAGCAGATGCGTCTTTCTTTATTTGGTATCAGCAGTTGCTTTCCTTTGATTAGGAATCAGCAGCTGCATTGTGATTTTAAATTCAGCAGTTGCTTTAATTTCAAGTACTGTTCATTCCAGCTGGTATTAGTCCTGCGACTGGTACTGTTCATTTATATAATCTTGTTAGCACTTTTCCTTGCGACTGATTGATGTGCTAACGACGTCGTTCCATTTAGTTATACAAAGATCAGCAGGTAGTTTTGTATTTCATCTGCTGATCACTATAACGACACCGTTTCACTTTATACAAAGATCAGCAGGTAGTTTTGTATTCGTCTGCTGATCACCCCAACGACATCGTTTCATTTTATATTTATTCTTGCGACTGGATTCTTGTCTTGCGACTGAATTCTTATGTGTTGTGACTGGTACTGTTCACCAGCAGATGTATTTCTTTTCATTTCAGCAGGTATTAGTCTTGCGACTGGTACTATTCATTTCGACTGGTTTTTCTCTCAATCAGTTCCAGTTTAACTATATGTTCCCAAAGTCGAATTCAATACTCAGTAAAGTTTTAAAATGGGAAGCAAATGTTTTAAAAGATGGAACCCGATGTTTTACAGAAATGTTTAAAGAAATGTTGTTAAGGAACTAAAAGATGTTTTAGATTATGGCATAGATAGTTAAGGTCACCAAGGAGAAGGGTGAGCAGTTGTCTAGATGTCGACTGCCCTTTCATATGAGCTATATGCTAGAACTGATATCGGAAGTCATTTTGATCAAAGTGCACCACGGACCAAATAGAACTTATATGCCATGATCAACTGAAAATGGAATTGAAAGAAATGAGAAACTGGGCTATCTTCCCCTGTTTCTGCCATTGAAATGTTTATGAAATGATATTGAAGTTCCTTAACA
>KQ987763.1:48079-59252 GCA_001598015.1 Dorcoceras hygrometricum
CGCACGGCGGCGCACGACGCCGCGGGCAGCGTCGCGCGGCCAGCGCGCATCGTGCGCAACCAGCGCGCCTCACGAGTCGTCCAGCAGCTTCGCTTCGTCCAGCCACCGTCGCGCCACATCGATAGCAGGCGTCGACCAACAGCGCAACGGATTGCGCAGCGGCGATCGAAGCGACGGGACACCATGCGCGCAGCGGCGCAACATCATCCGCCTCCAATATGCGCGGCCAGCGCGCGACGTGGAGGCGCCCCTCGCGTGACGTGAACTCTCGCCATGCGCGACAAGGCGCGCAAGCCTCGGCCGATCAACAGCGCAGCGATTGCGCTGGACGAGGCCAGCGTAGCGCTGCCAGTGCGCGAGTCGCGTGCGTTCGTGCGCTTGAGGAGATGCGCCGCCGCGCACGGCGGCGGCCCGGTGGCCGAGTCACGATTTTGTTTCCCGATTCTAAAAATTAAGATGTTAGATACAATTCAGGCAATTCGTATGATCAGATCCGAGAAAACACTGGCTCCGATACCACTGTTGGGGATCCGGATCCGCCCCCCGGCAAGGCAGCGGAAGAACAAAGAATGAAGGCCGGGAGACGATCAATACGAAAAATAAAATTCATAATTCAACATACATAGGGCGTTCAAAACGAATACCTTGCTGGCACTTGTGCCTGGCTCCAACCGGAATTACAAGAACCCGGCTCTTCTCGGTAGATTGCGGTAGATAATCGCCAATCCGGTCCACGACCAGAATCGAGACTCCTTCATCAGGCTGCACTAGAAGCACTGACGAATTCTACACGAACGGATTCTCCTCGTCGAATCAGCCGGAAACAAATTTCCGGCGAAGATCGGCGGCGGCGCGTGGGCGGCGGAGGGTAGTTCGATAGATCACCAGGTCACTATCTATCTGCATGCTCAGAACATCACAATGTTCCTTACCAATTAAACATGGTACTTCGCATCGCAGATACTAGTCTCTAACTCGGGCGGCCTTATCCTCATTTTGACGGCCCAATCGACTAGGAACATGTTCAGAATACACAGCGACTATTAGATGTGTTTCATGATAGCCGTCATACCCACTATCACATCTAACATACGCCTCAGTGCGTTCTAGGTCTTTACTCAACGCAATTGTAAATCATTACACACATAATGAAAGTAAAGAACGCCATATAAGTAAATGCGAATATCATATATAAAGACTGTTTGTACAAGAGTCTATAAAACCCACACGCCACAAGTTGGATAGTTGGGCATCTACTCTAACATTTATCTGTTGTTGCTAGACCTTACCTTCTTAGTGCCTTCGTAGATGCCGCCTAGACGTAGGGGTAGAGGTAGAAGGCAGTTTCAGGAAGAGTCCGAAGGTCAGAATGAGGAAGTGCAGCGTAGTGTTCCTCATCGTGGACGCGATAGACAGGTTAACTTGGAGGTAGATGTGCTGGCAGTCCGGGTAGACGATATGGAACTAGTGAGGTCAGAATGAGGAAGTGCAGCGTAGTGTTCCTCATCGTGGACGCGATAGACAGGTTAACTTGGAGGTAGATGTGCTGGCAGTCCGGGTAGACGATATGGAACTAGTGATGGCAAGGTTTCAGCGGATGAATCCTCAGACGTTCAATGGCGATGAGCCTAGTTCTAATGCTGAGTCTTGGTTGCAGCATAAACCGGGTTGTTCGATCGTGTCAGGTATGACGATGAGCGTAGGCTGAGTTTAGTTATGTTTCAGTTGAGAAGAAGTGCCGAGCGTTGGTGGAGAGGTGCTTCTAGGACTCTCGAGGAGACAGGTGTGGGGATTTTGTGGAGTAGCTTTTTTACTGCCTTTCGTCAGGAGTATGTTAGGCGCGTGTTAGGCGCAGGGAGTGCAAGGTAGTCGTCCCGTGGTTCTAGGAGTACAACCTTCCCAGTCAGTGCAGTCGTCTCAGCCGTCCCAACAACAGGTAGCTCAGCAGCCCGGACACCAGAGGTTTAGGCCTCGTGGTCGCAGTTTAAGAAGAAGTCTGGTTCTAGTTCTTCTGGCTCGGGGAGTTCGAGCAGTGGCAGTGGCTCCAAGGTGGAGTATTGTGGTCAGTGTGGTGGAAGGCACCCGACAGCATAGTGTGTTGGTGTGCAGGGTTCGTGCAATGTCTGTGGTCAGTACAGACACTTTGCTAGAGTGTGTCCTTTGTATGGATCAAAGCATACCGCAGCTCCACCGCAGGGTCGAGGTGGATCGTCTAGAGGTCGTTCTTTTCCAGCGTCATAGCAAAGGTTAGGGGAGCCTCAGTTTAGGTCGTTTCAGCAGCCTGGTCCTTTGCGGTTTGGACAGTCTTCCCATCCTCAGTTTTCTGGACCTTAGTTTGCCCAAGTGAATGCCATGACTAGGGAGCAGGCGGAGGGATTATCGCAGGTACTTGCTATGTTTTTTATTTTCCTGCGCGTGTGTTGTTTGATACAGGAGCATCACATTATTTCATTTCTGATGCATTTGTGGTTGAGCATGGTTTGCGTACCACATCTTTGTGTGATGTTGTATCTGTTGCGACTCCTGTCGGTGCTAGCTTTTTTTCCCAAGAGATTTTGTTGAACGGCGTTCTTAGGTTTGGCGAGAGTGTGTTTTTAGCCAAACTGATTAGGCTTGTGATGTGGGATTTCGATTGTATCGTGGGAATGGACGTGTTGTCTAGCTATGGGGCCACTTTGGATTGTTTCCATGGATTTGTGCGATTTAGGCCTCAGTCTGGCGAGAAATGGAATTTCTACGACCAAGATTCCCAGTTGAAGATTCCTTTAGTCTCTACGATGGAGATGTTTAGCCTCTTGTCGCTAGAGAATGCTGGTTTTATGATCTATGCTTTAGATGCGTCTTCTTCTTCGAGCGTAGAGCTTAGTAGAGTTCCCATTGTTCATCATTTCCCGGATGTGTTTCCGGAGGATATTCCTAGTTTTCCTCCGAGGTGGAAGATAGACTTCAGCATTGAGTTGGTACCTGGTACAGCCTCGATTTCGAGAGCTTCGTATCGTTTAGCGCCTGCTGAGTTGAGGGAGCTTCAGGTTCAGCTTAGTGATTTGCTGGAGAAGGGATTCATTAGGCCTAGCATGTCCCCGTGGGGAGCGCCTATCTTGTTTGTCAAGAAGAAGGACGGGTCGATGAGGATGTGCATCGACTTTAGGCAATTGAATAAGGCGACAGTGAAGAATAAGTACCCTTTGCCTAGGATCGATGATTTGTTTGATCAGCTTCAGGGTTCAGCCGTGTTTTCTAAGATCGATCTTCGTTCGGGGTACCATCAGTTGCGCATCCATGAGCAGGATATTGAGAAGACTGCGTTTTGTACGAGGTATGGGCATTATGAGTTTCTAGTTATACCTTTTGGGTTGACGAATGCTCCCGCAGTTTTCATGGACTTGATGAATAGAGTCTTTAGAGAGTTCATCGATCAGTTTGTGATTGTGTTCATCGATGACATTTTGGTGTACTCTAAGACTCCGTTGCAGCACAAGGAGCATTTGAGACTGGTTCTTCAGAAGCTTCGAGACTCGCAGCTGTATGCTAAGTTCTCCAAGTGTGAGTTTTGGTTAGATCGAGTTGTGTTTCTGGGTCATGTGATTTCAGTCGATGGTATTTCTGTGGATCCCAGTAAGGTTGAGGCTGTGATTAACTAGGAGCGTCCCAAGAATGTTGCTGAGATTCGTAGTTTCTTGGATTTGGCTGGTTATTATCGGTGGTTTATAGAGGGATTTTCTAGTATAGCTAAACCAATGACGCAGTTGACTCATAAAGACAAGAGGTTTGTGTGGACTGAGCAATGCGAGAATAGTTTTCTGTTGCTCAAAGAGAAGCTAACTACTGCGCCTGTGTTAGCTCTGTCGTGTGGTTCAGGTGGTTTTGTGGTGTGTGCAGATGCTTTCTTGAATGGATTGGGTTGTGTTTTGATGCAGAATGGTCGAGTCATTGCGTATGCCTCTCGGCAGTTGAAACCGCATGAGACTCGTTACCCAGTTCACGATTTGGAGTTAGCAGCAGTGGTTTTTGCTTTGAAGATTTGGCGCCACTACCTGTATGGTGAGCAATTTGTGGTGTACTCCGACCACAAGAGTCTTCAGTATCTGTTTTCTAAGTCAGATTTGAACATGAGACAGCGTAGATGGATGGAAATGCTTAAGGATTTTGATTGTGAGATCAAATATCATCTTGGGAAGATGAATGTAGTTGCTGATGCATTGAGCAGGAAGGCTCAAGTAGCGATGCTGGCTTCGATGCAGATTTCGAAGGTCCATGAGCATCTAAGCACTACTGGTTGGCGTTATTACCCAGCTGAGGACTATGTTGTGGTGTCTTCTTTTCAAGTTGAGCCACAGATTGTTGCTAGCATTAGAGCAGCTCAGAGGACTGATCCATCCATCCATGAGATGAAACTGAAGGTGAGAGCTGGACAGTTGGAAGACTATTCTTGTTAGAGTAGATGCCAACTACCCAACTTGTGGCGTGTGGGTTTTATTGACTCATGTATATGACAATCTTTATTTATGAAATACGAATTTATTTATGGCATTCTTTATCTTCATTATGATTATAATATTAACAATTGTGTTGGATAAAGACCTAGAATGCACCATAGTGTATGTTAGATGTGATAGTGGATATGATGGCTATCATGAAACACATCTAATAGTCACTGTGTATTCTGAATTCGTTCCTAGTCGATTGGGCCGTCAAAATGAGGATAAGGCCGCCCGAGCTTGAGAATAGCATCTGCGATGTGAAGTACCATGTTTCATTGGTAGGGAACATTGTGATGTTCTGAGCATGCAGATGGATAGTGACCTGGTGATATATCGAACTAACCTCATTCAGACTTTCCAAGTGGTTACCATTTGTCGAGTGGATAAGTCCGAGGTCTTGGTCGTACTGATTAGTCCTCACTACTCGAAACGTCATTGAGACTCTACATGATAGGCGCCTCACTTTGACCCGTTTGCCGACTCACTTGGGGTCGTTAGGCGGCGGGATTGGGTGAGGTCCCGATGCATGTAGGAGTCGATGCTTTGTTGTCGAGGATTCACCGCTCGCTTTCATGCGTGGATATCCTATGCTATCTGAGGGGATAATGGTGTATAAATCTCTGGCCAGAGTACTGGATGTGTTTTAGGTAAATGGGTTTACCTAGTAACACTCGCGATGTCACTATTCGATCTCCAAGATGTATGTATAGCTATCGGATCTTTAGCGACTCTCGATTTACCAATGGTCGTTGATCTGATCGGGATATATGTGTTGAAAGGACCGTACTGTATGCTAACCACGACCAACTGGTTCTTGCAGGCACTATCAGTGATACCTAGGGGATCATGGGGCGATGTTGCTAGGCGCTTTACCATGATCCGATGGGCAAGTCCGAAATTGTGATTTCGGAGTCACAATGGTTGTGGGCCCATGGCTAGCTGTATCCCTGAACTATTGAGGGTCACACAAGTACTGGATTCATGATTCCTGCATGGAAACTGAGCTCAATGTGTTGAGCATAGGACGAGGATTTTTAGGGAGTGCGACTTCCTAAAAGTCAACAGGGGTCAAATTGCGATTTCCCAAAGTTGAGGGGCTAAACTGGAATTTTGAACTAGGCGGTCTGAAAAATTGTTTTCGCATCATAATATTCAGTTTTGGAAACTGATTCGATCGGTCCGATCTGATCGTCAATAGGAATTGTGATGAAGCCGCGGTGGTACGGTCGAAACGAATGTTCATATGGACCTGGGCCCGCCCCAGGCCCATTGGGCTAGTGAAAGCCCATCATTGGTCTACTTATGCTAGACCTAGGGCTACAAAAGACAACAACACCAACCCTAGCCCTTGTGTGCGCCGCCCCCTCCTCTCCCAAACCTCTCGGCCGTGCCTCCTCCCTTGCGCCGCCGTCGCGCCGTCGTGCCGCCGCCCCGTGATCGGACTTGTTTCGATCATCGCAACGAGGAGATTCCGTTCGTGCTAAAATCCGTCAGCTCTTCTAGTGCAGATTGACGGAGGACTCTGTTTTCGGCGTGGACCTGATTAGACGATCTACCGTCGCCTAGCCCCGTGATCGGACTTGTTTCGATCATCGCAACGAGGAGATTCCGTTCGTGCTAAAATCCGTCAGCTCTTCTAGTGCAGATTGACGGAGGACTCTTGTTTTCGGTCGTGGACCTGATTAGACGATCTACCGTCGCCTACCTTTCGAAGTGCCGGTTTCCCTGTGAAACTGGTCGGAGCCAGGCGCCTAGACGCCAGCAAGGTAACAATTGATAAACGCCCTATGAATGGTTTATTGATTATTTGTAATGTATTGAACGTATCTCGGGGCAAAATTTTAACTTCCGTTGCGCCCCCGGAAACGGGATCCGGATCCGCCATTGTCGCCAACAGTGGTATCAGAGCACAGGCTCGGATCCTTCAATACATATTACTGCCTAAATTGCATAGATCTTAATTTTTGAAATCAAAACAAAAAAAAAATTGTTGCAGGCTGCCGACCGCCGCCGTGTGCAGCGGCGACAACCACCGCGCGCGCGATGGCACGCGCAGAACCGCACGCCGGCCTGTGCAACATGTTGCGCAAAGGCCGGCCACCGTGCGCTGGTGTAGCGCACGGTGATGCGCAGGCCACGCCATGCATGGCGCGGACATGCCGCGCACGTCGCGGCAGCGCGCGGCCTTGTGCCGCGCGCTATGTGGTGGCGGGGGCCACCGTCCGGCGATGTTCCCGGCAGCGTTGCGACGGCTGATTTCTTCTAGGTTTTGTTCGGGCCTGTCCCGGGCAGCCCATGAATTTTTCGGGCCAATATTCGATATTGGGCCGATTTTGGTCGGACCAAAATTGATTTTGAAATTTTTGAGATTTTGGGCCTAAAATAGTTTTAAGCCCAATTTGATGCAATTAAAATTACAAAATGTGATTTTAGTTATGAAATATGATTTTATAATTAAAATATGATTTTTTTGATTAAAATGATTTTGTCGACGAAATGCGATTTTATTATAAAATGCGATTTTATAATTAAAATATGATTTTGTGGGTAAATATCAAATATGATTTGATTATTTAAATTTATGCAAATTAATTAGATTGATTGCATGTTTGGGATGATCGAGAGTCGTACCCAATATGTTAGGTGTATGATATAGGTTTTGCGATTTTGGTTGTAGATATATTGTTGATATCGATTAAAGTAGGTCTGTTTGTGGCCCGTTCCAATTTTGGTTGTAGATATATTGTTGATATCGATTAAAGTAGGTCTGTTTGTGGCCCGTTCCCACCCTACAAATTTGTATCCCAATATGTCATGGCAATTTAAATGTAAATTACTAGATTTAGTGGGAGGACTTTTGAAGACGGTGGACATGACGATCAAAGATATTGAAGACCGAAGATCTGTAAAACCGGAAGCAATTGTAATAGGATTGCATTGCATATTGCATTTCACCTAGGACTGGACCCAGGTCCGTGATTGGCAACCACGGACCACATAGCTCTCGCGATCGATCATCCCAAAGTTTATTTATATATTCGATATATGTTGAATCCGCATGTTTTAAATCATGATTTAAAATATTGATGAGACCAAATTTTCAAAAATAAGATCCCTTGTTTTAAATACGATTTAAAACTAATATCAAGATTAAAAGTTTATTCGATAAACTAAGGGAATTTAAATCTGTTCAAATTATCCCTACCTTCCATCAACAATGGGTACACGTCATTGACACTCGTTGTGAGTCGGTTGGAACTCCCTTTAACGTTGACTCATATTATTGGGGACGTTAAGGGGACCGTCCTTCACGACTCAACATTGATGGGTCATCTTGACATGTGATAGTAATCGGCGTCATATTACTGGGCCCTTACTGGACGTGAGGTAAATACATGGAGGTTGCACCGGTTGCAATTGGGCTATACCTTTTGGGGGTCATGGTTGGCTGATATTATTCGGGACCATGATCGCTCGATTGGACTCTGTGTACCCACTAAGGAAACTTGCTTTCCCGATTTCATTAGAGGGTGGTGAAATCGTTAAAATAGTGGGAGGGTAATTCATAAAACTAAATGACCCTATTTTATGTCTTAGCGTTTTTCATATATAGTTAGTAATGCATGTCTGTTTTTCTTTTCAGTATAAACTGCTTTATAATGTCTTCGATCAAAAACCCACTCGCTGCTATACTGGATAGCAACAAGTTCACCGGTCTGAACTACCAAGACTGGCTTCGAAACCTCAACATTGTGTTGGCTTCGGAGAAACTTCTCTATACGATAGAGAAGAGCACTCCGAAGGAAGCCCCTGCCGATATCAGCCCTGAGGAGCTGATTACGCTTAAACAATGGTGGGACGACGAGCTTAAGACTTGATGCTATGTGATGGCATCGATGTCCAATGAAATGCAACGGCGCTTTGAGAAGACGAAGTATGCTGCTGACATACTCTTTCATCTCAAGGAACTTTATGGGGAGAACTCTCGACATGAGAGGTTCACCGCTGTCAAGGAGATTATGACGAGCCGCATGCGTGATGGGACTTCGGTCCGCGAGCATGGGGTTCGTATGATTGGGCTCATTGAAAAGCTGGCGGGCCTTGATATCACACTTCCACATGAGCTGTCTGTAAATGTGCTTCTCCTCTCACTACCCGTTGCATTCGACCCCTTTGTGGACAACTTCAACATGAACAAGCTGGCAGCCACCCTCGAAGAGATGGTTAACATGCTGGTCGTGTTCGAGGGGACCATAAAGAAGGACAAGCCCGTCCTCCTTATGGGCTCTTCTTCCTCTGCAAAGAAGGGGCCCAAACGCAAGGGTAAGAAGCGTTCTGCCCCTGCGAAGGAGGAAAAGCCCACTAAGAAGACAAAGGCAAAAGCTTCCAAGCCAAACAAGTCCGGGGATGTTTTCCACCACTGCCACAAGCCTGGGCACTGGAGGAGGAACTGCAAGGAGTACCTCGAGCAGTTGCGAACTGCAAAAGGTATGTTCTATATCGAAATAAATATGTCTCTTAATTCGACTTCTTGGGTACTTGATACCGGATGTGGATCTCATATCTGCAATGATTTGCAGGTGATGACAAGAAGCCGACGTCTTAGAGAGGGTGAGACCCACTTGAGGCTGGGAAATGGAGCAAGAGTTGTTGCAGTAGCTATAGGAGATGTTTATTTATTTCTGTCTTCAGATTTTAAGTTGTTATTGCGAAACGTTTTATTTGTTCCCGAATTAATTAAGAACATCATTTCTGTTTCTATGCTTGATAGTGATGGATATTCTTGTGTTTTTGCTCATTCTATTTGCAATATATACAAGAATGAATGTTTAATTGGAATTGGGGAACGCGAAAACGATTTGTACACCTTAAAATTGAAACAAGTTCCAACTCGCGATGTCGAAACACATACAACAACAATTAAAAGGAAATATGATAGCTTAAACCCAGCACAACTTTGGCACGCTAGGCTAGGTCATATTTCTCTAAGAAGGATGAACAAGTTAGTTAGGAGTGACATGTTTGATTTGTCAGAAATTAACTCCCTACCGACTTGTGAATCTTGTCTCAAGGGAAAGATGACTAAACAACCCTTCAAGGGCAAGCCTGAACGTTCTCAAGGCCTATTGGATTTGATCCATACTAATGTGTGTGGTCCACTTAGCATTGGTACTAAGTACGGTCACACATACTTCATCACCTTTACCGATGATTACTCTAGGTATGGGTACTTGTACTTAATGAAGCACAAGTCTGAATCCTTTGAAAGGTTCAAAGAATTCAAGGCTGAAGTTGAAAATCAGTTAGGGAAAAGTATTAAAGCACTTCGATCCGATCGAGGTGGTGAATACTTGAGTGCTGAATTTCAAGACTATCTTAAAGAGAATGGGATTCTCTCGCAGTGGACCCCTCCGGCCACACCACAGCTCAATAGTGTGGCGGAGCGTCGTAATCGAACCCTGATGGACATGGTTCGATCTATGATGAGCTTCACTGAGCTTCCTACCTCGTTTTGGGGCTATGCGCTCGAAACGACGGTAATGTTGTTCAACAATGTCCACACCAAAGCAGTGGATAAGACTCCATATGAGATATGGATGGGCAAACCACCCAAATACTCATACATGAGAATTTGGGGACGTCCTGCTTACGTGAAGCAGACAGTGGGAGATAAGTTGGATACTAGATCCATCTTATGCTACTTCATTGGGTATCCAAAGAATTCCATTGGATACTACTTCTACTATTCCAACGAAACAAAAGTGTTTGTTTCTAGAAATGCCACCTTTATGGAAAGGGAGTTTCTACTCGATAGAAAAGGCAAGATAGTAGAACTCGAAGAGGTCGAGAACCAACTGAAGTACCAAGTGAATCTCCTACGCCTCAAGAGCCGGTACCAGAAATGGTCGCACCTAGGAGATCCGAAAGGGTTCCTAGGGCTCCTGAAAGATATGGTTTCCTCCTTGAAGGTGATCAAGTTGTTGGATGTGATCCAAGGACTTTCAAGGAGGCAATTTCCGATGCTGATTCTAATTTGTGGCTTGAAGCAATGCAGTCTGAGATTGACTCAATGCATGCGAACCAAGTTTGGACACTTGTTAATCCTCCCGAAGGAATTGTTCCTATTGGGTGCAAATGGATATACAAGAGAAAACTTGGGCCTGATGGTAAGGTATTGACCTACAAGGCACGACTGGTACGAAAGGTTACACTCAAAGGCAAGGTGTTGACAATGATGAAACCTTTTCACCAGTCGCAATGTTCAAGTCGATTAGAATCTTACTGGCCATAGCCGCATGGTACGACTATGAGATATGGCAAATGGATGTGAAAACTGCGTTCCTTAATGGAAACATTAAGGAAGAGATCTATTTGACGCAGCCTGAGGGTTTCACATCTGTGGGAAGTGAGCATAAGGTATGCAAACTTCAGAGATCGATCTACGGTCTCAAACAAGCATCGAGTGAAACCTTTTCACCAGTCGCAATGTTCAAGTCGATTAGAATCTTACTGGCCATAGCCGCATGGTACGACTATGAGATATGGCAAATGGATGTGAAAACTGCGTTCCTTAATGGAAACATTAAGGAAGAGATCTATTTGACGCAGCCTGAGGGTTTCACATCTGTGGGAAGTGAGCATAAGGTATGCAAACTTCAGAGATCGATCTACGGTCTCAAACAAGCATCGAG
>KQ987763.1:83186-118315 GCA_001598015.1 Dorcoceras hygrometricum
CGCCTCTGCGGACAACGTTGCTGATCCACTTACGAAGCCCTTGCCAGGACCCTTGTTTGAAAAACATCGCGAAACAATGGGACTACGTCTGATGAGTAGTTGGCTTTAGGGCCAGTGGGAGATTGTTAGAGTAGATGCCCAACTAGCCAACTTGTGGCGTGTGGGTTCATAGACTCTTGTATGAAACGATCTTTATATATGATATTCGCATTTATTTATGGCATTCTTTACTTTCATTGTGTTGTATGATGATTAAACATTGCGTTGAGTAAAGACCTAGAATGCACTATAGTGTATGTTAGATGTGATAGTGGGTATGACGACTATCATGAAACACATCTAATAGTCACTGTGTATTCTGAATTAGTTCCTAGTCTATTGGGCCGTCAAAATGAGGATAAGGCCGCCCGAGCTCGAGACTAGTATCTGCGATGCGAAGTACCATGTTTCATTGGTAGGTAACATTGTGATGTTCTGAGCATGTAGATAGATAGTGACCTGGTGATCTATCGAACTACCCTCGTTCGGACTTTCCAAGTGGTTACCATTTGTCGAGTGGATAAGTCCGAGGTCTTGGTTGTACTGATTAGTCCTAACGACTCGAAATTTCATTGAGACTCTACATGATAGGCGTCTCACTTTGACCCGTTTGCCGACTCACTTGGGGTCATTAGGCGGCGGAATTGGGTGAGACCTTGATACATGTAGGAGTCAATGCATCGTTGTCGAGGATTCACCGCTCGCAGACATGCGTGGATATCCTATGCTATCTGAGGGGATAATAGTGTATAAATCTCTGGCCAGAGTACTAGAAGTGTTTTAGGTAAATGAAATTACCTAGTTAAACTCACGATGTCACTATTCGATCTCCAAGATGTATGCATAGCTATCGGATCTATAACGACTCTCGATTTACCAATGGTCGTTGATCTGATCGGGATATATGGATTGAAAGGACCGTACTGTACGCTAACCACGACAAACTGGTTCTTGCAGGCACTATCAGTGATACCTAGGGGATCATGGGGCGATGTTGCTAGATGCTCTTACCATGATCCGATGGGCAAGTCCGGAATTGTGATTCCGGAGCCACAATGGTTGTGGGCCCACGGCTAGCTGTATCCCTGAACCATTGAGGGTCACAAAAGTACTGGATTCGAGATTCCCGCACGGATACTGAGCTCAATATATTGAGCATAGGAAGAGGATTTTAGGGAGTGCGACTTCCTAAAAGTCAACAGGGGTCAAATCGTGATTTCCCGCTGTTGAGGGGTAAAACTGTCATTTTGCACTGGGGTTATGAAAAATGGTTTTTCAGATCATAGTATTTAGTTTTGTAAACTGAGTCGATCGGTCCGATCTGATCGGCGATCGGAGTTATGATGAAGTAACGGTGATAGGGATGAACTGAATGTTCATACGTTGGACCCGGGCCCGTTGGGTCGGTCCAAGTTTATCACTAGTCTATTTAATTAGACTTAAGGGCTTCATAACTCATCCTCACAACACAATAACCCTAACCCTAGCATCTAAGTGCGCCGCCTCTCCTCCTCACATACCTCTCGGCCGCCGCGGGTTCCACGCGCCGCCGCCGCCTTGCCTCGCCGGAATTTGTTCCGGCCAACTTTTCGAGGAGTTTTCTTCCGTGCTGATCTCGTCAGGCCTTCTAGTGCAGGCTGATGAAGGAGTCTCCCTTCCGGTCGTGGACCTGATTGACGTAATCTATCGCCGCCTACCGTGAAGTGCCGGTTTCCTCGTGAAACTGGTCGGAGCCAGGCGCCAAGACGCCAGCAAGGTAACACCCCGAGAAACACCCTATGAATGGTTCATATTGTGTTTTTATTGAATTGTATTGAACGTTTCCCGGCCTAAATTTTGTTCTTCCGCTGCCTCGCCGGGAGACGGGATCCCGATCCGCCATGGTTCCCCAACAGATCATGGGGTGATGTTGCTAGGCGCTTTACCATGATCCGATGGGCAAGTCCGAAATTGTGATTTCGGAGTCACAGTGGTTGTGGGCCCACGGCTAGCTGTATCCCTGAACCATTGAGGGTCACACAAGTACTGGATTCATGATTCCCGCACGGAAACTGAGCTCAATGTGTTGAGCATAGGACGAGGATTTTAGGGAGTGCGACTTCCTAAAATTCAACAGGGGTCAAATTGCGATTTCCCAAATTTGAGGGGCTAAATTGTAATTTTGGACTAGGCGGTCTGAAAAATTGTTTTCGCATCATAATATTCAGTTTTGGAAACTGAGTCGATCGGTCCGATCTGATCGTCGATCGAAATTGTGATGAAGCCACGGTGGTACGGTCGAAACGAATGTTCATATGGACCTGGGCCCGCCCCAGGCCCATTGGGCTAGTGAAAGCCCATCATTGGTCTACTTATGCTAGACCTAGGGCTACACAAGACAACAACACCAACCCTAGCCCTTGTGTGCGCCGACCCCTCCTCTCCCAAACCTCTCGGCCGCGCCTCCTCCCTTGCGCCGCCGTCGCGCCGCCGTGGCGCCGCCCCGTGATCGGACTTGTTTCGATCACCGCGACGAGGAGATTCCATTCGTGCTAAAATCTGTCAGCTCTTCTAGTGCAGACTGACGGAGGACTCTTGTTTCCGGTCGTGGACCTGATTAGACGATCTACCGCCGCCTACCTTTCGAAGTGCCGGTTTCCCTGTGAAACTGGTCGGAGCCAGGCGCCTAGACGCCAGCAAGGTAACAATAGATAAACGCCCTATGAATGGTTTATTGATTATTTGTAATGTATTGAACGTATCTCGGGGCAAAATTTTAACTTCCGCTGCGCCCCCAGGAAACGGGATCCGGATCCGCCATTGTCGCCAACAATTCTGTCTCTTCAGATGGTTGTTTGAGGTTTCGTGGCAGGATGTTTGTGCCAAATCTGGTTGATCTTAAGGAAGAGATCTTGCGAGAAGCTCATTGCAGTAGATACATTGTCCATCCTGGTTCAAGGAAGATGTATCATGGCTTGAAGCAGCATTACTGGTGGGCAGGTTTGAAGAGTGATGTTGCTGATTTTGTAGCCCGTTGTCTGAATTGTCAGCAAGTCAAGGCTGAGAGGATGAGACCTGGTGGTTTGTTGCAAATCTTAGAAGTGCCTCAATGGAATTGGGAGCACATAGCTATGGATTTTGTCACGCATTTGCCTCGTTCCAGCAGAGGTTGTGATGCGGTTTGGGTTGTTGTAGATAGATTGTCGAAGTCTGCGCACTTCATTCCCTACAACATGAGCTATTTGTTGAAGAAGATGGCGAAGCTGTACATAGATTTCGTGGTACGTTTGCATGGTGTGCCAGTTTAAATTGTTTCAGATCGTGATCCAAGATTTACTTGCAGGTTTTGGAAGAGTTTGCAGACAGCTTTGGGTACTAGATTGGCTATGAGTCCAGCGTATCACCCCCAGACAGATGGCCAATCAGAGAGAACTATCCAGATTTTAGAGGATATCTTGAGAGCTGTTGTGATGGACTTTAGTGGTAGCTGGCAAGACTCGTTGTCCTTGGTTTAGTTTTCCTACAATAACAGCTATCAGATCACGATTGGGATGGCACCATTCGAGGCTTTGTATGACAGAAAGTGCAGATCGCCTGTAAGTTGGGAAAAAGTGGGGGAGAAGCAGCTGTCTTCTCAAGAGTTTGTGCAGCAGATGAGAGATCAGGTGGATTTGATTCGCCAGCGAATGAAAGCTGCACAAGATCGTCAAGCAAGCTATGCGAATAAGATGCGTAGGCCTTTATAATTTGAGGTCGGGGATCTAGTTTTCCTTAAGGTTTCTCCTTTTCGCAGTGTTATGAGATTTGATCTCAAGGGAAAGTTGGCTCCTCGTTATGTTGGTCCTTATGAGATAGCTGAGAGGATTGGCCCTTTGGCATATCGTTTGTTGTTGCCTCCAGATTTGTCTTCCTTACATGATGTGTTTCATGTTTCGATGTTGAGGAAGTATGAGCCAGATCCCGCGCATGTGTTGAGAACTGACGAGGTGGAGTTAGATCGGACTTTGAGTTATGTGGAGTATCCCTTGCAGATCTTGGATAGAAAATAGAAACAGCTGAGGAACAAAACCATTCCTTTGGTGATGGTTCAGTGGAGCAAAAATGGTAGGGAAGAAGCTACTTGGGAACTGGAAGTGAAGATGCAGCGTGAGTGGCCGCATCTATTTGAGTGAGCTTAGTATCAGATTTCAGTAGCTAGTTTGTTCTTTGTTTTTTCAGTGGTTGCTGGTGGTTGTTTCCCCAGTTATCTTGAACTCTTGGTTTCGTTGAGTTCCTGTTTAGATCAGTAGTTGCTTGATTTCGAGGACGAAATCTTGTTTTAGTGAGATGTGAGACCCGAAAAGCTGATGAGATTAATTGAATTAATTAATCGGGTTTTATTGAGATCAGCTTTGCGTCGATGTGCTTGAAGAACCTAACGGGTTTTGTATAAGTCCTTGGATCAGACCTGGAGAGTTAGAGTTTTGGTGCGGGATCTGTTCAGTAGTGAGCGTGGGTCATAGCTGAGTGGTTGCGTTCAGCTGTGAGGATGAGATCTGTTGTCGCTGAACAGTAGAGAGTACGCTAGCTTGTTTTGTAGCGAGTAGCTAAACTACGTCGTTTGGATTAGTTGGAACGAAAACGTTTTGGTTTAGCGGGCGAGACTCAGCAGTGAGCGGCGTTGGTCTTTCAGATTGGATATAGATCTGAGTGTTCGGAAGCGACGCCGTTTTGGAATTCAGATTTCGATTTTCGCTAGCGATTCAGATTTGAGTAGCGGGTGACGTGTCCAGTTGCGAGAGTGGACTTGTGCGACGTCATTTGAGTTTTCCAGTGATTTCGTCGTGCTGGATGGCTAAGGATGAGGTTCTGAGCTGATAGGCAAAGCTGGTCTAGTTAGAACGCTGTTATGGTCTGATAAGCTTAGCTAATATATTCGAACTCTCCAAGCTATTTTCAGTACTCGTGCCACAAAATCAGCAACATCACTTTTCATGCCTTCCCACCAATAATAAGGTTTCAAGGCATGGTACATCTTCTTGACTCCAGTATGTACATAGTGGTGACAACTATGAGCTTTTCTCAGAATCATCACCTTCAAATCTATCATATTAGGAACCACTAACCTCCCCTGAAAGTAGGGATGACAATTTTTTCCACGGGTTTGGGGTCTCATGGTGTTGGATCTGTTTCTACAGATCAGAATCTAAGTTTTGATTCACACAAAATGTGCTTCTATTGTACTAACGCTCTACATGACATGCGCATCTTGCTAAGATTGGAGTAGACGTGAAAATATCCAAACTGGAACAGTGAGGGAACGCCTGAGATGGACTGGTCGAAGATATCTAGCTGGCACAGTAAGGGGACGCCAAAGCTGGTACAGCAGTTTACTTCCAAAAGTGCAAGGAACATCAAGCTGGTTCACCAGCTTGGAGTAGGAGCAGCACGAATATCAAGCGCAGAGAATGAAGAGAAGAGTTCAAGCGCGGAATGTTGAAGTGCAGAATAGCTCAAGCGCAGATCAACTGCAGCGTACAAGAGCAGTGATTGAGTGCACGCTTGATCATTGAGCACGGCTATAATCAGTTCTTTATAAGTATCTCAGTCCTTGGGAAGACTGAATCAGAACTGATTGACAGTGTTCTTGATGATGATTTGGATGAGGTGTCTGAATGGATCAAGTAGACAAGCAAGTAACAATGGGGATCCTGACGAGAAGAATAGAGCCAGCTGGTTAAGGACAAACCAGCTTGAAGTTAAAAAGACCAGCCGAGAGCAGACAAACCAGCTGGCCGTATGATATCTGTGAGAAGCTTGATCTCTCAAATATATCAGCCAGCTGGTTGGAAACCAGCTGGGAATGGAGCAAAGCTGGAGCCTCAAAGCAGACTCAAGAAGCAGGAAAGAACAGAACAAGCTCAGCTGCAGACAAAAAGAGACGCAGATGCAAGAACTGCTCTAGAACAGATTAAAGATAAAGAGCAACCAGCTTGATGAAGATGCCAGCTAAGGAACCCGATCTGGACAAACCGACCTGGACAAAACAAAGTAGTTTGAACAAACATACAAAGACCAATTTAATTGGTTCAAACTGGTTTGTTTCATCTTGTCTACATCAGGAACAAGAAAACAGAGCTCGATGTTAGCAAAGGCTGCAAAATCACCAACGAAAAGAGCTCAAGTCAAATAAAGCCTGCAACGCATTAAATGCAAAGGACACAAAGTATAACCATGCCAGAACCTTTTCAGAAGACTTATCAACGGCTGGAAAGATGTGTCCAATGAGCAAAATCTGCACGGGGCTATTTATATGAAGAAGACGATTAGCAGATTTCAAGGAGAGCAAGGTGCATACAACAGAACAAGAGCGCAAAAGAAAATTGCGAAGTGTTGTGTGAACCGAAATGTAAAACAGCAGCACGCACAACACAAGCTCTGGGAAGACATTGGTAAAACCAGCTCAGACTAGGAGCACTTCCCAGTGTGTGAGAATACGTTTGAGAGTGAGAGTACACTATATATTTCTCACACATAGATTCACTCACATATGAGAGCTAAGAGCTAAATTTTTGAGTTTAGTGAATCAGATAAAACTCTCCATTGTAGTCTTTGGACAGAGACGTTAAACAAGTCTAGTTGTCTTTCGTATTGAGACGTTAAAGAAGTGTGTGTAGTCTTTTGCACTGAGACAGTAAAAAATTGTCGCCTTTCTCACTGAGGCAGTAAAGAAGTGAATTAGACACATGTAGCTTGCGGGCTGGTGTGCAGTGGTGTGGCTAGGAGTTCTTGCGGCCAAGGATCGTCGGAGTGGGTTGCAGCGAGGGTCGTTGTAATCAAAGTATTCTAGTGGATCCTTCCCGTTACGGAAGAAGGGGAGATGTAGGAGTTTAAGCTCCGAACTTCCATAAACAAATCAACGTATTTCTTTAATGCTTTACTGCATTCATTCATACGCACTGCATATTTATAACTGCTTTTAAAACTTTTTAAAAGGCTTTCGAATTTAAGTGTGCAGTTTGAGTTATTTTCGTATGATTTAAATTCATTACTCAATCTGTATCTCGGTGCACAAGTATTCAAGAACACTGAGCTATTACAGCTCAAGTAATAAATAACCAAATCGCTTGTTCTTTCATCGAGCTGGTTTCAACAACCAGCTAGAACCAGACTCTTGCACTGCACTGGTTTAGCGCCGAGATGGTCATAACAAAAGCGATTCGGTTTCAGCATCCAGCTGGAACCAGCTTTGTCATCTCAATCTGGTTTCAGCAACTAGCTACATCCAACGTCCTTTACGCGATCTGGTTATTCCCTCTAAGTGTTGGTTATTGACCAAATAACATCTATACACTAACAGAGGGTACAAATCGATCCTAACAAGTGGTATCAGAGCAGGTTGTTCTTGAATAGTGCATTTTATTTTCGAAAAATGTTTTAAACAGCTTTAAAATATTTGTCTGCTCTGATAGTCATTCAAAAGCTTGTCTATGCTGCAAAATTTTTAAAGTTTTCAAAACTCATTGCATATGGATAGGGGGAGGAATGTCTATTGAATTGCAGAGCGATTTCTCGAAAGGAAAGAGCGGCAATATCTCTTCTGACGATCTGACAGATTGCACGAGGTCTGTGGACTCCAAGATCTCTAGGGCTAGGTGAGGCTAAGCCTTAGGGAAAAATGGAAGAGATTCTGTGAATTGAATCTTCTATTGCTCCTTTGGTCCAAATGAATGAGAAATTTTGAGTAGCATAAAATTTGTTTTCAAAATCTCATGCATGCATAATGTTTTCGACAAACTATCTTTCTGTGCATAATGTTTTTATTTCGAAAATAAAATCACCCCATGCTTTGTTGAGGGGGATTTTTGTTTTAATATTAAGGGAGACAAGATTTCAAACCCTTTTTGACTCCCACAAAAAGGGGGAGAAATATTTTCAAACATAAACATACCTGCATATGTTTATCCAGATTATGTGTAAATCAAAAAAGGGAAGATTGTTGGATCTGTTTCTACAGATCAGAATCTAAGTTTTGATTCACACAAAATCTGCTTCTATTGTACTAACGATCTACATGACATGAGAAGCTTGCTAAGACTGGAGTAGACGCGAAGATATCCAAACTGGAACAGTGAGGGGACGCCTGAGCTGTACTGGTCGAAGATATCTAGCTGAAACAGTAAGGGGACGCCCAAGCTGGTACAACAGTTTACTTCCAGAAGTACAGGGAACATCAAGATGGTTCACCAGCTTGGAGTAGGAGCAGCACGAAGATAAAGCGCAGAGAATGAAGAGCAGAGTTCAAGCGCAGAATGTTGAAGTGCAGAATAGCTCAAGCGCAGATCAAGTACAGCGTACAGAGCAGTGATTGAGTGTGGAGCGGTATACAAGAGCACTGATCAAGTGCACGCTTGATCATTGAGCACGGCTATAATCAGTTCTTTATAATTATCTCAGTCTTTGGGAAGACTGAATCAGAACTGATTGACAGTGTGCTTGCTGATGATTTGGATGAGGTGTATGAATGGATCAAGTAGACAAGCAAGTAACACTGGGGCTCCTGACGAGAAGAATAGAGCCCAGCTGGTTAAGGACAAACCAGCTTGAAGTTAAAAAGATCAGCAGGGAGCAGACAAACCAGCTGGCTGTATGTTATCTGTGAGAAGATTGATCTCACAGATATATCAACCAGATGGTTGGCAACCAACTGGGAATGGAGCAAAGCTGGAGCCTCAAAGCAGCTCAAGAGAAGGAAAGAATAGAACAAGCTCAGCTGCAGACAAAAAGAGGCGCAGATGCAGGAACTGCTCTAGAATAGATTAAAGATAAAGAGCAACCAGCTTGATGAAGATGCCAGCTGAGGAACTCGATCTGGACAAATCTACCTGGACAAAACAAAGTATTTTGAACAAACATACAAAGACCAATTTAGTTGGTTCAAACCGGTTTGTTTCGTCTTGTCCACATCAGGAACAAGCATACTGAGCTCGATGTTAGCAAAGGCTGCAGAATCGCCAATGAAAAGAGCTCAAGTCAAATAAAGCCTGCAACGCATTAAATGCAAAGGACACAAAGTACAACCATGCCAGAACCTTTTCAGAAGACTTATCAACGGCAGGAAAGATGTGTCCAACGGGCAAAATCTGCACAGGGCTATTTATCTGAAGAAGACGATTAGCAGATTTCAAGGAGAGCAAGGCGCATACAACAGAAGAAGAGCTCAAAAGAAAAGAGTGAAGTGTTATGTGAATCGAAATGTAAAACATCAAAACACACAACACAAGCTCTGGGAATACATTGGTAAACCAGCTCAGACTAGGAGCACTTCCCAGTGTGTGAGAATACATTTGAGAGTGAGCATACACTATATATTTCTCACACACAGATTCACTCACATATGAGAGCTAAGAGCTAAATTGTTGAGTTGAGTGAATCAGATAAAACTCTCCATTGTAGTCTTTGGACAGAGACGTTAAACAAGTATAGTTGTCTTTCGCACTGAGACGTTAAAGAAGTGTGTGTAGTCTTTCGCACTGAGATAGTAAAGAAGTGTCGCCTTTCTCACTGAGGCAGTAAAGAAGTGAGTTAGACACATGTAGCTTGCGGGCTGGTGTGCAGTGGTGTGGCTAGGATTTCTTGCGGTCGAGGGTCGTCGAAGTGGGTTGTAGCGAGGGTCGTTGTAATCAAAGTCTTCTAGTGGATCCTTCCCGTTGAGGAAGAAGGGGAGATGTAGGATATTGAGCTCCGAACTTCCATAAACAAATCAACGTATTTCTTTAATGCTTTATTGCATTCATTCATACGCACTGCATATTTATAACTGCTTTTAAAACTGTTTAAAAGGCTTTCGAATTTAAGAGTGCAGTTTGAGTTATTTCCGCATGATTTAAATTCATTACTCAATCTTTATCTCGGTGCACAAGTATTCAAGAACACTGAGCTATTACAGCTCAAGTAATAAATAACTAGATCGCTTGCTCTTTCATCGAGCTGGTTTCAACAACCAGCTAGAACCAGGCTATTGCACTGCGCTGGTTTAGCATCGAGATGGTCATAACAAAAGCGATCCGGTTTCAGCATCCAGCTGGAACCAGCTTAGTCATCGCAATCTGGTTTCAGCAACTAGCTGGATCCAACGTCCTTTACGCAATCTGGTTATTCCCTCTAAGTGCTTGTTATTGACCAAATAACGTCTATACACTAACAGAGGATAAAAATCGATCCTAACACGTGGGGAAAACCCGAAATGGGGCGGGTATAGGGAATTGTTTATATCCCTGAAATAAAATGGGGATGGGGATGGTAATAGCACCATATCCCCGAACTCCCCGAACCATTAGGGGATGGGGATGGTAATAATAATGACACTACTATTATTATTCAATAAAAATCATATTACCATTCTTATTTCATGCATATTTAGATGAATAAAAATCTTCAGACCTAAATAATAATCTAATAACATTTATATGCATATATATATATTGTTCTTTAATAATATATTATTGAGTAATAATAATATGTAATAGTAAATGATATTATCCGATATATTAGAAATATGTATGTATTAATAATATAGATTAAAAGATAATATACATATATATATATATATAATATTAGAGACGGGGATGGGGATCCCCGTCTCCGAACCGATCCCTGCGGGGATGGGGATGGGGATCCCCAAATTATTCGGGGGCGGGGATGGTAATGGCAACCCCGCCTCATTGCCAACCCTACCTGAAAGCGCAGACATCTATCTGAAGCAACAGTAAAATCATTTGACTGACCTGCCTGAAATTTTAATTTCAACTCATGAATGTATGGGTCGGTCCCCTGCTCTAATGTCAGAAATAATCTGTGGTTTAATCTGAAAAAATAAACGATAAAGTAGTTGTCACTTGGCTGAAATCGCCATCATGTAGTTCCCAAATGCTCGTGGACTTCCGAGATATACAAAGATGTCAACATCATATTCTAGACTTTCCTACTGAGGGCATCTGCAATGATATTCACCCGTCCCAGATGATATTGAATCTCACAATCAAAGTCGATGAGTAACTCCCTCCGTTGACACTGCCTCATGTTCAAATCGGACTACGTGAATAGGTACTGTAAGCTCTTATGGTCAGTATATACCACAAACTGCTCACCATTAAGGTAATGACGCCAAATCTTCAGCGCAAAAACAATGGCCGCCAAATTCTAAGTCATGAACTGGATAGCGAGTCTCATGAGGTTTCAACTGTTGAGAAGCATAACCAATCAATCATCGTTCTGCATCAGAATGCACCTCGATCCATTCAATGAGGAATTAGAACACACCACAAAACCACCTGAACCTGCAAGCAAGGCCAAAGTTGGAGTTGTAGTCAGCTTTTCCTTCAGCAATAGGAAACTGGACTCACACTCCTCTGTCCAAACGAACCTATGATCTTTCTAGATAAACTGATTCATAGCCTTGGCTATCTTATGGAATCCGTCAATAAAGCGTCTATAATAGCCAGCCAACCCAAGAAACTATGAATTTCGGAGACATTTCTGGGCAAAGCCCAATACACCACTCCCTCCACCTTTTTTGGATCCATTGTGTGAGACCAATGTTTTCACAATCAGGTGTTGGTCGGGTTTGGACCAGCTGTTGGTCGACGTGCTTGGCGTAGACATCGAATTTGCCTAAGTGTTGGAATCAGCAGTTGGAAAGATATCAGACGTTGCGTGGGAGAGGTTTGTTTGAGTACTAGCTGTTGAGTCAGTCGTTGGTGATATTTGTTTTAGATGTGCATTCCAGCAGTAGCAGTAGGAATCAATTGGAGCAGTAGTGCTTCGTTAGATTTCAGTCGTTGGTGTATTACCGCGTATCCAGCTGTTGTGAGTGATCATCTGTTGGTATTTTAGTTGCGATGATCAGCAGAGAGCGCTAAGGGACTTTGAAGCAACGACGTTTTGGTAAACAGGAACCAGCTGTTGATTTCGCTAGCGTGTTTATTAGTGTGTATCGAAACTACGTCGTTTGGATTATTTAACACGACAGCGTTTTGAGTGGAGTGCTTTGTACCAGCTGTTGGTTATGACAGACATCAGCTGTTGAGAGATATCGTGCGTTGCGGCTGCTAGTTTGTGAATCAGCTGTTGGTAGCGAGGTGACGTGTTCCTCTGCGATGTAATTTGGTTAAGTTGGTGCGACGCCGTTTAGTCTTAACGTTGTTTGAAAGATTCAACTGCTGGTTGTTATATTAGCGATAGGCAAAAGCTAATGCGTGATTTCAGCTGCTGGTTGGGGAATATTAGTTGTGACGACTGATTTTGTCGGTGGATCTATTCCTGTTTCTTGTAGCTGTTGAGTAGCGTATTTATTAGAGGACTTGGTCTTCGATTTGTCATGAGATCCCATACTTAGAAATATTTCCTTCGTTTCCAAATATTGTCGCGAACCCTAGTTACTGTTCACAATAAACTTATCCGTCCTAATTTCCGGTGATAGACAACTCCGACGAGAGTGAGAGTGGTAGCGTTGGACTCCTCTCGCTAAGGCGCTTCGTTCTATACCTCTTTAGAAGGCTTTGGAAGAGCTGGAAGAGGATCGCAGGATCGCTAAGACATCTCCCTTGTGTAGTTTTCTAGCATAAGTGTTCCCTGCCGTGCCAGTAGTTTCGTTGGGGTAAGTGAGAATTCTATCCTTAAGCCTTGTTAGAGCTGTTCGTTGAGTTAGGAAGGTAGATAAGCGCTGGTGGAGTTGTAGCTCCCAGCTGCTGTTGTTTTGTGTTTCGGCTTTCAGCAGGAGCTTGTGTTGGTTTAGCAGGTGACAGATCTGTGTTGCTCGGACTTCGTTGTAGCAGCTGTGTGTGGTAATTGTAGCTCAGGAGCTGGTGAGGTACGGATGTTGAGCTTACATTACGGCTGGAATTGGCATGGATATTATGTTGTTTGCTGTGTGTGCATTGCTTGTTGTTTATATGCTGTTTAGTTGTTGCATTGCATACACACTATCATTTCCATTTCACTTGTTTTAGCCGTCCTGTTATTACTGCTGTTCTGATCTTACCAGGATGGGAGGACGAGCGGCAATACCGCACTCTCATCTCCCTGCTGGTCTGTTAGCCCTCATGCGTCGAGTGGTTAACTACCACAGTTCATGGGTTGGGCAACAGCAGGTTGAGTTGTTGATGCATCTGGTATTCAGGTGTGGTGTAAAGATGAGCGGGTAATTCTCGTATGCTTGTACACACACCAGTGGCCACCATTCTTCGCAGAATTTGTTGTCAGCTGTTGAATTCCTTGGCTCCCTTCCTTGGTTGTAGCATTCGGCTGTTGTATTGTTCTTCATGCATAGCATTAGCATCATATCTTTTGCTATTCATTGTTGTTTTATAGTTTCTCTCCGTACTGGGGTTTGACCCCTAGGTCCCTCTGGGGCTGTTGTGTTGTTTGCCTGTTTGTGGTTCAGGTTTTCCAGGTTATTTCGCTGGCCGTGGCTTTGACCCAGCTGGAGGTGCCCCAGGAGGTAGATAGAGTGTCCCAGTTATGTATAGTATTTGTATGCACTGGTATCACTTTGGGTGGAATGTCCCGGGTGATGCTTAGATCTATATAGTTGGCAGTCTTTTAGTACTTGTGTTGTATTCAGCCGTTGGGCAATTTGTTGTACTTGACTGTTGTGCTGTTGCAGATTTATTAAACTTGGATTATTTTGAGTATTGTGTATTTTAAATTATGTTATCTTTCTGTCAGGCCAAAAGTAAATATTTTAACCACTTTTTAGTTGCTTCCGCTTATTTTGCGTGTTTTATCTCTGATGTGAGCACGAGGCCTGACATTTTTGGTATCAGAGCTTAAGCTGGGATAAGCTCGATTTCTTTGATCACACTTGAGTCTAGGCACAATGTGTGTGTGTTGCTTGTGCTTGACTATGTGGTTATGTGTTGCATATTGTTGTGATATGTGCTATCTATGCTATACTTGTTCTGTGTTACCTTATCCTGTTTAGTGCCTTCGTAGATGCAGCCTAGACGTAGGGGTAGAGGTAGAGGGCAGTTTCAGGAATCGGAAGGTCAGAACGAGGATCGGCGTAGTACTCCTCTTCGTGGTCGTGGTAGGCGAGTGGAGGATGAAGTTGATGACTTGACAACCCTTGTGGAGAGCATGGAGATTGTGATGGCTAGGTTCCAAAGGATGAGTCCCCAGATCTTTAACGGTGACGAGTCCAGCGAGGATGCGGATTCGTGGCTACGGCACATCACTGGTTTGTTCGATCGGGTTCAGTACGACGATGTGCTTCGGTTGAGTTTGGCGACTTTCCAGCTGAGGAAGAGTGCGGAGCGTTGGTGGCGTGGTGCTTCGAGGACGCTAGAGGAGACCGGTGTGGAGATTTCTTGGGATAGTTTTTGTGTTACCTTTCGGCAGGAGTACATCCCGGAGTCATACGTGAACGCTCGTGAGCGATAGTTCGATCGTTTGGAGCAAGGTACGATGTCTGTGCGAGAGTATGCTCGGTTGTTGACGAGTCCAGCGAGGATGCGGATTCGTGGCTACGGCACATCACTGGTTTGTTCGATCGGGTTCAGTACGACGATGTGCTTCGGTTGAGTTTGGCGACTTTCCAGCTGAGGAAGAGTGCGGAGCGTTGGTGGCGTGGTGCTTCGAGGACGCTAGAGGAGACCGGTGTGGAGATTTCTTGGGATAGTTTTTGTGTTACCTTTCGGCAGGAGTACATCCCGGAGTCATACGTGAACGCTCGTGAGCGATAGTTCGATCGTTTGGAGCAAGGTACGATGTCTGTGCGAGAGTATGCTCGGTTGTTTTCTTCTCTTTTGGCGTATGTCCCGCATGTTGCTGGCCGGGAGAGGGCCAAGAGGACTAAGTTTATTGAGGGTTTGAACGAAGAGTTGTATACTTTGGTTTTGTCGAGCAAACCAAAGAGTTATGCAGAGGCTGTGGATAGTGCAATCAACATCGAGGAAGGTCTGCAGAACCGGAGGTCACGTGCTAGGCCTCAGGGTGCTCAGGGTGGTTGTCCCGCTGTTCAGGGAGCGCAGTCTTCCCAGTCTTCGCAGTCAGCTCATCAACCCCCGCAGCAGCAGCAGCAGCAGTTGGCTCAGCAGTCTGGCCGTCAAAGGTTCCGACCTCATGGCCATCAGTTTAAGAAGAAGTCTGGCTCTGGTTCTTCTGGTTCTGGCAGCTCTAGTAGCAGTGGTTCTAGGGCAGAGATTTGTGGATTCTGTGGAGGTAAGCATCCGTCGAATCAGTGCGTTGGTGTGCAGGGCTCTTGTAATATCTGTGGTCAGTATGGACATTTCGCGAGGGTGTGTCCGTCGGCTGGATCGCAGCAAGCCGCAGCCCCACCTCAGGGTCGAGGAGGATCGTCTAGGGGTCGTTCCCCTCAGTTTAGGCCGTTTCAGTTGCCTGGTCCGTCGCGTTTCGGACAGTCGTCTCAGCAGCATTTCTCTGGACCCCAACAGGCTCAAGAGAATGCCATTACGAGGGAGCAAGTGAAGGGCGCGCCGAGCGGAGTGATTGCAGGTAACTGTTCTGTCTTTGAGTTTCCTGCACGAGTGTCGTTTGGCATTGGCGCATCGCATTCGTTTATCGTTGATTCTTTTGTGATCAAGTATGGTCTGCATACCTTTCCTTTGCGCGATGTTGTGTCTGTGTCTACTCCTGGCGGTGCGAGCTTGTACTCCCAAGAGGTTTTGTTGAATGACGTTCTGAGGTTTGGTGAGTATGTGTTGATGGCGAATTTTATTCGTTTGATGTTATGGGATTTTGACTGCATAGTGGGAATGGACGTGTTGTCCAGTTATAGGGCCTCCGTGGATTGTTTCCATGGGATCGTGCGTTTTAGGCCTCAGTCCGGTGAGAAATGGAATTTCTACGGTGCGGATTCTCAGTTGAAGATTCCGCTAGTCTCTGCGATGGAGATGTTCAAATTGTTGTCGGCGGAGAACGCTGTTGTTTTGTGTTTCGGCTTTTGAGCAGTAGCTTGTGTTGGTTTAGCAGGTGACATATCTGTGTTGCTCGGACTTCGTTGTAGCAACTGTGTGTGGTAATTGTAGCTCAGGAGCTGGTGAGGTACGGATGTTGAGCTTACATTACGGCTGGAATTGGCATGGATATTATGTTGTTTGCTGTGTGTGCATTGCTTGTTGTTTATATGCTGTTTAGTTGTTGCATTGCATACACACTATCATTTCCATTTCAGCTGTTGTAGTCGTCCTGTTGTTACTGCTGTTCTGATCTTACCAGGATGCGAGGGCGAGCGACAATACCGCACTCTCATCTCCCTGCTGGTCTGTTAGCCCTCATGCGCTGAGTGGTTAACTACCACGGTTCATGGGTTGGGCAACATCGGGTTGAGTTGTTGATGCATCTGGTATTCAGGTGTGGTGTAAAGATGAGCAGGTAATTCCTGTGTGCTTGCACACACACCAGTGGCCACCATTCTTCGCAGAATTTGTTGTCAGTTGTTGAATTCCTTGGCTCCCTTCCTTGGTTGTAGCATTCTGCTGTTGCATTGTTCTTCATGCATAGCATTAGCATCATATCTTTTGCTATTCATTGCTGTTTTATAGTTGCTCTCCGTACTGAGGTTTGACCCCTAGGTCCCTCTGGGGCTGTTGTGTTGTTTGCCTGTTTGTGGTTCAGGTTTTCCAGGTTATTCCGCTGGCCGTGGCTTTGACCCAGCTGGAGGTGTCCCAGGAGGTAGATAGAGTGTCCCAGTTATGTATAGTATTTGTATGCACTGGTATCACTTTGGGTGGGATGTCCCGGGTGATGCTTAGATCTATATAGTTGGCAGTCTTTTAGTACTTGTGTTGTATTTAGCCGTTGGGCAATTTGTTGTACTTGATTGTTGTGCTGTTGTAGATTTATTAAACTGGGATTATTTTGAGTATTGTGTATTTTAAATTATGTTATCTTTCTGTCAGGCCAAAAGCAAATATTTTAACCACTTTTTAGTTGCTTCCGCTTGTTTTGCGTGTTTTGTCTCTGATGTGAGCACGAGGCCTGACACATTGATATGCTCTGAGACGAAACAACATGACCTAGAGAAATAACTCTGTCCAACCAGAACTCACACTTATAAAATTTGGCATATAGCCGTGAGTCTTGAAGAGTCTGGAGAACTAGTCTCAAATTCTCTTTGTGCTCTCTCTTAGTCCTCGAGTAGACCAAGATATCGTCGATGAACACAATAACAAACCGGTCTATGAACTCTCGAAAGATCCTATTCATCAAATCCATAAAGACATCAGGAGTATTCGTTAGACCAAAATGCATAACAAGAAACTCATAGTGTCCATACCTTGTCCGAAAAGCCGATACATCCTCATCCTGGATTCTCAGCTGATGGTAGCCAGAACGAAGATCAATCTTATAGTACACAGCTGATCAAACAAGTCATCGATCCTTGGAAAAGGATACATGATCTTCACTATACCTTGTTCAGTTGCCAAAAATCGATGCACATCCGCACTATCCCATATTTCTTCTTAACAACAGAACTAGAGCTCCCCAGTGTGACACACTCGGTTTAATGAAGCCTTTCGCCAGAAGATCAAGAAACTGACCCTTGAGTTCTCTCAACTCCGCTGGTGCCAACCTGTACGCGGCTCTCGATATCGGGGCAGTCCCTGAAATCAACTCAATACTAAAAATAAATCTCCCTTATCGGAAGGAAACCTGGAATCTCATCTGGAAAAAACATCAGGGGACTCCCAGACAACGAGAATATCACGAAGCTCCAAACGAGGTTTGGGTGTCACATCTAGCACATAAATCATAAATCCATAATTCTCGGGTGACAATATCCCAAACATCTCCATGGCTAAGACTAGATCCTAGATCGAGAATCAAAGCCATAGAAATCCCAATTTTCACCGAGCTGAGGTCTAAACCTGACCACGTCATGGAAACAATCGACCGTAGCTTTATAACTCGCTAGGACATCCATGCCTTAAAACAATAAAAATCTCTCATTTTCAAATTAATCAAGTTCGCCATCAATAAGTTCTCATCAAACTTGATCGCACATTTCAACACTATTTCTCGGGAAAGCAAGCTCACATCGGCAGGAGTAGACACAGATATAATATTACACAAAGGAGTAGTATCAACCCAACACACACAGACAAGTACATAAGAAATAAACGAGTGTGATGCTCCAGTGTCAAACAAAACTCGTGCAGGATAATTAAATATATAACAAGTATCTACAATTACTCCTCCGGGCGGGTCACTGGCCTGCTCTCATGTCCTCACATGCACAGGAGCCTGATGAGGTCCTAAGAACGGAGACTGAGAAGAACCTCTGCACTGTGAGAACTCAGGCTGCTGGGAGGATCCTCGAGGCTGCGACAAGCCTGACTACTACTGGACTGGGTAGGGGGTTACGTTCTCCGAGAAGATCCTCCAGACTGACTTTTTCGCGATGGGGAGGAATACTGACTCCTCGCAGAAGGACACACCCTCGAAAAATTTCCATGTTTTCCACAAAGATGACATGCACCTTGTACCCTAGTACACTGTGAAGTCAGATGCTTGTCACCACAATGTCCACAAAACATTGTCGTCGAACCACTTCCGCCAAAACTGTCGGAACTAGAAGAACTAAAACTCGACTTCTTCTTAAAAATTTTTCCTCTAGTCTTGAATCTCTGGCGATTAGGTTGCACACAATCAGTGTTAAAAAATGCGGAAATTTAGAAGCGGGTTAAAAAAAATTTGGCCTGATCCAACAATAGCGATTAAAATATTTGAATACTCAAAATATATATACTAGTTCTTTTAAAACTGTTTACAAATACATGCAGAGCTAACATGCTCACAATACATGCAGAAATCCAGATCCAATCTCCCTGTGAATAAAAATATGTAAATAAATCACAACAAGAACAGTATTAAGTCATAGCAATCTCAACAACTACGAAGGGCATCCCCTGGTATTGACTTGATAATAGATATATATATATATATACAACAACTGAGACACTCGATCAACTTCTAAGGGGCTCCACTAGCTGATGCTTCACCTGGCAACTCAAGCGCTACGTTCGATCGATCTATCTAATAGGGGCAATTATTATATTTCAACAATTACATTCCAATAATTGCACTCCTTGTAATCAATGAGAGTCAAACCCGTGATCGTGACTCTGATAAAAATTGTAGAACCGAATATTTGTCGATCTACCAAAAGTTATAGCTGGTGGTAACGGTTCTACAATCTTTTAAATCGTAGAACAACTCAAACGTCACGGTTCAATAGCTTTACCTAGCAAGAGTAGTTATTGCACCTCAACATTTTTATAATAAAATACGTGGCACCTCCATTGCCTCCAACAATATTTTACAAATTATGTTATATCTGACTTGGTTAAATATAACTTAAAATATATTATTGTTAATTATAACAATATTTTTTTAAACTTCGACTAAACATGTACTCGAAAATTATAATACATAATCTTGCTCTCGGTGGTTCACCACGTTGCATACTTTCTCTGAATCCCGTTCCGCCTTTTAATTTTAACAATAAAATGTGTTTACAAATACCACTCATAAATATTATAAAGGAATTAATTATATCTAATTTTCATATTAACAAAAAACTCAACTATATTTATTTTTTATATATTCCATATGTTTTGAGAAAATTTTCTGAGTTTTGGTGAATACAAAATCAGCTCGGAGATTAGTCAATCAGATCAAGGTAGATTTAACAGCATATGCTGGATAAAAAAGATCGCATCCAAGCTGAGTAAAGTCAATTCAGCTCTAGAAACATATCAGTAGAGCATATCAAATCAGGTTTTAAGGGCATAACAGATCAGCTTAAGATATTCAAATCAGAATAGACAATTAAGTTTTGTAGCAGTTGAACATTCAAGATACAATTAGAATATGCCAGAGTTAGCTCTGTACGATGTTTACCTATTTTGAGCAAAAAGGAGGAACATTAATTGGAACCATATGGAGCAAAGAACAAACTTTTAATGCTCATTTATTACATAAGGACATATTCATCAACTGCGTCTATCGGAAAAATTTATTATCGTTTGGATCCGATGAATATAAAAGGATGAGAAGCTAAATCGAAGACAAAACTACCGATCTCTACCAACAAGATTATTCAGGCTTTCATCTTCCACATAACATAGTTTCTCATATTTTCATTATCTTCTATATTGGTTCAGTCGTGTACTGAATCAGATAGGCTTTGTTATACAGATCGTATTAGCTTAAAGTCTTAAATCATTTGTAAACACAACGTCTATGTTGTTTGAAAAGATATACTAGGAATTCAGATCACGTACTACCTGACAGAGTCTATATCTTATTCAAAGTCTTCTAGTAAACATCATTCAGTTTGGAAGAAGGGAAGACATAGAAGCTCAATTTCGAACCTCTAGAAACAATTCTTACTCTCATATGTTTTTATCTTACACACATTTACATTTTCGTTCACTGTATTAATTAAGTTTTTTTCCACATATTATTTTCATTGCTTAAGAAAATGATTAGAGTGATTGCTACTATCAGCAATTAACTCGACTGATTTGCAAACTCAATCTTTAAGCACAAAATTTAAAAAGAAAAATTTATCCACCTCCCCTCTAAGTTGTATGCTGTTCTTTTTCCATCCAACTTGAGGTTTGTGAAAATTAAAATAAATTTAATCACTTTTAAAATTATTATAAACTTCATTAGTGGACTTATCTTACACATAATCCTCTAAAAATATGAGATAAATATAAACCTAAGGTGGTAAAATTGAAAGATAGTTATAAACTTAATACAAATATTTTTAATTGAAGTTATTGGATTAATTTATTAATTTTCACAAACCTTGAGAGACTGAGGTAAACATATATTTAGCATAGTTGAATTTCTTGTACCAACGACTCAACGAGAGGTTCAACTAAGTAACTCTATTTTAAATTATTAAAAATATGTATATTGATTAGAATTATACAAAGAATATAATAATATGTAAAAAAAAAGCTCTACTGTTAACTGACAGATATTAATGTACTCTACGGTTGGTTAACGGCCGTTAAATCTAACGTCTCCCGGAGCCACATTCCTACTCTATAAAAGCGTTGAAGCCGTTAACATTGGCGTCGCGGTTCATCTTCATCTTCCTCCACTCCTGTCTGCTCCATCTACACACACTAAAACACACACACACATATACAAATTCAGCATCACTAATCGGTGTCCTTTCAGCAATGTGGCCTTCCAGGAGATTCCGTTGTTCTCTGCTTCTACTCGGGCTCCTCGTTGGAGCTCTGGCTAGAGTTCAGAATCACGATTCATCGATATTGAGGTGTGATTTCTTAAAATTCTCCTATTTCTCATCAGAATTCCACGAAATTATCTCATTTTCTGCGGGGTTTTTTCGAAAGATTTATTCAACTTTCGCGGATTTTTTATTGGATTGAGTTGAAAGTTGCCCACATTTTCTCTGGAATGCTTGAATGTTACGTTAATGGGTGCAGTGCTGAGGAAGAAGGAAAGTTTCAGACCTCCACAAGCTCAGCAATGGCGGCAAGGTCAGTAAATTCTCCTAAAATCGCACCGTCCAAGTGTTTGTCTTTCATACACATGGAGCCTCCGCCGTCGGATCTCGTTCAATCATTATTCTTCTGTGTGGTTGCGTCAATCCTGGCCGTTGAGACGTGACGTCAAGTCAAATCTCAACCGTTTATTGTGTTATCTTATATTAAAATTCTCATTATCATCCTCATCCCCCCCTCCCAGGAATTACCTTTGCTCGAGATTATTTATGGGTAGATCATGTGTCAAATTAATAATCTTCGAAAATTCTATTCTTTTATACCTATATAGATATTCAACAACAACGACTATTTGTCAAATTTAGTATAAAAATTATAATTTGATATCAATATTAAAAATATTATTTATGATATTAAAAGTAATACAGTAAAACAATATGTTTACAAATAATATTTTTAATATAAAAAATAATATTTTTTATCTATATTATTCACCTCATTAAACATGATCGTAAGTCGTGATCCCATATATTTTTGCCAAGAAAAAATAGTCAATGGCATAACTACTGTTTCGGATAATGTTTTGAGTTAAAATTTTTAAGTCGTAATTATCTCTATTTTTTTTTTGTCAAACCCTTATTATTTAAAATTTCACTCACCTTATTCTAAACTTCTGGTTACACTCCCTCTAGCACGTGTTCGCACATAAAATGTCTTAAGATTTTGAAAAGCTATTGATTTGAATTCAATTTCCGGTGGTATCTGTATAATCATGGTAAACCATGAAATTAAAATCATTTGAAAATTAAGGGTATTTGACTATTGGAATACATATGGGCAATCAGGCACTATGCCTACCCTGAGCTGGCTGCCTGTGTGATGTGTGTTCTTCAGGAGACAAACCACGTGAAATTACAAACAACACCTTCCCACATTTATTTTGGAGGTGTTATCCGATTGTTGGAAATTTTACATTCTTTTAAAATTACTTTTAAAGAAATTTCAAAAAATTTGGATGTTTTCCAAATCAACTAGTCGATCTTCTTTATTAAAAGTGTTTAAATTTGATTAATATTATGTACCATTTATATTTTTTTATTATGATATGATGGTAAGTTATCAATTGCTCACACGTATAAATATGTACAAGCATGGTTGTTATACCTATGTCATTATCTGATTCTGTCTATATTTTATACTCTATTATATCGAAAACCTTGACTTTTAATCCGTGGAGTAGAGTGTAGGCATTCATACAAATAAGAGGGACTCGTATCATCTCCCTCGTATAGTACAGTAACCGTCCGCGTATTTTTTTTGATAATGTTTTTATTCTTTTTCGGATATATATGCATATATATATATTAGTCGGTGATTTTATTTAATATTGATTTTGCAATATGGAATTTTCAGTTTGGATGAGGAGGCTTTGAATGAGCATGCAACGGATGACCCAGAAGAAGTAGTAAGATCTGTCGAAATGTAGGGTATACTTTTACTTATTTAAAGAGTTCTTGAATTTTCCCATTTTGAGCATTTATTAGCCTACCAACTTTAAAATTAATCTTTTGTGACTTTGTCGTGATTGTATCGGTAAAAGTATAAAACTGTATTTTTTAATATATATGTTAAAAAATTGTATTTTTCTATGTAAAGATAATATCAGATACTTCAGTATGTATTACTTTAATGATTGGTCGTTTGTCAATAAATTAAGAATTTTCTTTTGTTGGGATCATGTTACTTGCATAAAATAAAACATGCTACTGACATCACACACTATCCTATAATTCTTTCCACTATTTTCTTAATCATAGAACAAAATATTTGATATTTAGACAAATATTATTATTTCTGCCATATTAATGGCAATTGAGGTCATTGTAAGGTCCCGTATAGGTGCCATTCTCGAGTTGATGCACATGTCAGGCAACTTAGATCCGTGTTTTGCGCTCTTTAATTTCTTTATTTTAACAATAACAATGATATTAATATTAATAACATAGAATATTCATATTAAAAATTTTCTAGAAGAAAAAACCTGTATTGTTTATTATTTTTGCAAGCGATAAAATATTAATGAATTGATTAAGGAAGCTCACTCGCAATAAATATCAAACATTAAGTCGGACAACAAAAATATTTATGACGCACTGTGTGATATATGAAATCTTTTAAATTTGAACTTTTCTGTCCCAAATCCTTTTTGATCAAAACCTTGTATCGATCCTTTCTGTAAATTTGACTATTGTTGGATTCTCTGCCAAAAATTTATTATAATCATAAATTTAAAATTTTATTATGAATTATTTGATTATTGCGTCCAACAAAAAGTTAGCAAAGGAATGTGAAGGCTTTAAGTTGTCATTGGTGGGGAAGTGAGATGATGATGACATGCTGTCATGCATGGGATATGGGTATGGACATGTGACTGCATCATCCATGTTTGCCCAATCCAAGACAAGCCAAGTGTCTCCACCGCTACTCCTCTCTTTGCAAGACTAATAATAAACGATGGATTTTATTATTCAATGAGGATAATGTTATAAAATGGAATCACGTTTTTGGTTTTTGGTCTTATTTTAGGTTTTTATAGAGTTTGGTATTATTTCCATTAAATTTGTGCACAGGGTAATTCCCATAGTCTACTTATGAAATAGGACAAAAAACAAGAAACTCAAAGTTACTGCACCGCGTCGCAGACTTTGAATACTAGTGAACCAAAACCCAAAATGGAAAATCACAAATAATCAATTCTTTTAACTCGAGATTGAGAGATTCCAATTGCTCAATATTCTACCATAATTTTTTTTTTAACAAATCAGTGGATGAATTGAAAGAAAATTAATGGATAAAATTTGAAAAAAAAAATTTTGGAGTGAAGGGGGGAGAAGGTACTGAGTGAATGTTAATGCTATCAAGTATTTGAATGTGTAGGGCTACACAAAACAGTACAATGAGGAGGAAACTTGGATATTTCTCATGTGTGACTGGCAACCCCATCGACGACTGCTGGCGTTGCGACAACAAGTGGCAGTTGAATCGCAAGCGACTCGCGGACTGTGGCATTGGTTTTGGGAGAAATGCGATAGGTGGTCGTGATGGTGAATTCTACGTAGTCACAGACCCCGGCGATGATGACCCGGTGAACCCTAGACCAGGCACTCTACGCCATGCTGTTATACAGGATGAGCCTCTCTGGATCATATTCAAGCGTGACATGGTCATAACATTGAAGCAAGAACTTATCATGAACAGTTTCAAGACGATCGATGGTCGTGGGGTGAACGTGCATATTGCGAACGGAGGGTGCATTACTATCCAGTTTGTCACGAATGTCATCATCCACGGCCTACACATCCACGACTGTAGGCCGACAGGGAACGCCATGGTGAGGAGCTCGCCTTCGCATTATGGATGGAGGACTATGGCGGATGGTGATGCCATTTCGATCTTTGGCTCTAGTCACATTTGGGTTGATCATAATTCCCTCTCGAACTGTGCTGATGGGCTAGTTGATGCTGTTATGGGATCCACTTCTATTACCATTTCCAACAACTATTTCACCCACCACAATGAGGTATATATATATATATAGTTTGATCCTTTGATAGATATGCATTTGCACCTGTTTTCTCGGTACTAAACTTGACATTTGAGATGGAAGTGAAAGCGTTTTTTGTTGCTAAAACAGGTGATCTTGTTGGGGCATAGTGATTCTTATATGAGAGACAAGCAAATGCAGGCAACGATCGCCTACAATCATTTCGGAGAAGGCCTTATCCAGAGAATGCCTAGGTAATTTTATAGTTGAATAATTTCGCGCGAGTAGCGCTGGTATACGACTCACTGGAGTGTAGTGCTTTCTTGAAACGCCTTAATATCAGGTAAATTTGAAATAAGATAAGGTTAACACAGTTTTGATTGAAAAACAGAACCATCACGAGTCGAGAATTATGAGTTATGGTGCTATGTAGGATATAGTATTGAAATATTTTACAATTTCAGGTGTAGACATGGATACTTCCATGTGGTAAACAATGACTACACTCATTGGGAGATGTATGCCATCGGCGGAAGTGCAGATCCCACAATCAACAGCCAAGGGAATCGATACCTCGCCCCATTCAACCCTTTTGCGAAAGAGGTACATAACAGACTGCTAAGTAGAGAAACTCATCTGTTTGAGAAATTGGGCTCGTTTTCAATTCAATAAATCGTTATATTCAGGTGACAAAAAGGGTCGACACACCCGAGGGTAGATGGAAGGGATGGAACTGGAGATCAGAGGGTGACCTTATGCTAAATGGAGCATTTTTTATACCCTCTGGAGCTGGGGCTGGTGCTCATGCTAGCTATGCTAGGGCTTCAAGCTTAGGGGCCAAATCTTCCTCCATGGTTGGAACTATTACATCTGGTGCTGGTGCCCTCGTTTGTCGTTTAGGCCGTCAGTGCTAATAGCTATAGCTATTTTCCGTTTTTCCACAGTGTCCGTTTTTTTCGCTTTTAAGAAGTAATTTGTATCCCAAGTGCATATGTATTGTTTGTGTATCATCCATTAAACGAATTGGCAAGTGTACATTTTCGCAAAATGGCAACAGGTCCCACGATAATTGTCTTGTGCATTCGAGTGTAACCGTTCTTCCTCGACCTATTCCAGTCGGAAAAAAATCTAGATGGCTCGGGAAACAGGTGCCGAGGCGTAGTTCAAGATCTCTACAGAAATTAATATGATTTTGTAATTTCTTTCGTTTGTATTGTTTGAGCCATACAAACTATAAATAGTGTATGACTGTGAAAAAAGTTGTGACATATTTGTTAAGGTTATCCCCAATGTGATTTTTCTATTGTTTATATTTCCCTTTATATTTTTGTCTATGAAAGCAATATTTGTGGTCTAGTTTAAAAACCGACGATGATTCTATTGGAATTTATTGAGCCCCGGAATAATTCCTGATATTTTAACAAATCATGACATCAGCGGAAACAATTATGATGTCCCCCATAAACGCCTCGGGCCCCGAGGACCGAGCAACTCACCTAAAGTCCCGACGTGCTTCGCCAAGATGACGTCACACAAGGATTTCGTAAGAAGAGCTCGGGAATCGCCCGAGGCCTTTTCCAAGATCTCGCTTCACCCGAAGACTACACAAGGAGCGCTCGGGAGTGGGCCCGAGGACCGCGTCGTCCCGAGAAGATCCCCCGACGACTCCGACCCGACGTGCCGAAGAATCCTTCCTAGGTACATCTTTCCTTACTTAGAGAATCCTAGGACGATACGACTTTCCTTGTTTACGCAACAAGATCCCCGAAGATCACAGAGAGGATCTCGCACGCCCGAGATCTCCGCTCCACCCCACCGACTTAGTCCTTCTATAAATACCAGGTTTACTCTCTCATTCTACTCATTCTTGCACACTTTTGCACACAGCTTATATTGTGCTCTCGTTTTCTCTCACCCGTCGCCTGACTGAAGCATCGGAGGGGCTCCGCCGGACACACTTCCGGCGCCCTCTGACCAGTTGTTTGTGGTTGCAGACGCCAAGGAAAATGCAAATCAGTCCCCCAGTTGCCCGGCATGACCGAGCTCCTCGACGTGGTGGTATTAGCTCTCGGCTGAGGTTAATTTGGCTACATCAATTGCCGCCGTCTATGGGAAACGTAGAAGAAGAAATCAAGATGCCACCAAAGAGGACAATATCTCAGGGAACGGGGGAAACCAGCAACACGGAAAGTATCGCTCAGGGGTCCGAGAACCCCCCTCTTACTGCCGCATAGATAGCTGAACTGGTAGCAACCACGGTGGCGCAAATACTGGCAAATCAATCTGAGTCGCGCCCGCCGCTCGACCAACAGTTCGAGGAGGTTAGGAAGATGCATGAGGAGCTTGAGAGTCTGAGGAAGAAAAGAGCTCGGCGATTCCTCCCCTGCCTGCTCGGGAGGTGCCCTTCTCTGTCGAGGTTTTGGACGCCGAGCTGCCCCCGCACTTCAAGTTTCCGAATGTGGGAGAGTACGACGGTATGGGAGATCCCGAGGAGCATTTGTCCAGGTTTGAGAACGTCGCCCTCCTCCATCGATATGCTGATCCTATTAAGTGCAGTGTATTTCTCACCACTCGGGTCCGAGCCGCTCAGCAGTGGTTTAATCTTTTGCCCGCCGGGAGTATCAAGAACTTCCAGGACTTCAGCCAGCCTTTCTTACACCAATTCGCCAGTAGCAAGAAGCAACCGATGACGACGCTGAATTTGTTTACTGTCAAGCAAAAGGAGCAGGAAACTCTTCGAGAATACATCAGGCGCTTCAACAGGACCATTATTGAGGTGCCGTCTGCTATGCCCGACCTACTGATCGGGGCTTTCACCCAGGGGTTGCGAGGGGGTGATTTCTTCAAATCGCTAGTCAAGAAGCCTCCGAAGACATTCGATGAACTCCTTACTAAGACAGAGAAGTACGTCAATGTGGAGGAAATACAGTCCTCAAGAAGAAATGAGCCGGGATTACAACCTCGGTCGGGTCGAGATGCTCGAACAGAAAGACCCCCCCAAAGGTCATCCAGACAAGAACAGCCTTTGCTTTTGGGGGAATTTACCGCCCGAACGCCGTTGAGGGTGAGTAAGGTTAGGGCTCTGGAGATTTGTGATGAGAGGAAGCTGGTGCAGAGACCTCGGGGAAGCGACGGGCCCCCGAGAAATCCCAGGTCAGACAAGTTCTGTGATTTCCACAAAGATTACGGTCATATCACCGCGAACTGCCGGATTTTGGACCAAGAGTTGGAGCGCATCATCCGAATCAATCCTGAGGTACGGGCATCGTTAGTCGAGGACAGGCCTCACCGATGGGATAAGAGGCCTCGACGAGAGGATAGGGGACAGCCCGAGGGCAGGATATCTGGTCGGGAAGTAACCCCTCGGGAGCGGGATCAGGACCTTTCACGAGGAGAACAAAAATCACTTCAGCCTCAGGGGTTTATCAATATTATTTCAGGAGGACCTACTGACGGGGACTCTAACCGGGCAAGGAAGACAGGGTGGCGTCGAATGGAAACTATGGAGATAAAGAGGAATCGCTCAGGGCCCGTCATCTCATTCAGCCCCGAGGACATGCTCACGGATGTGGATACACACAACGATGCTCTGGTCATCCGGGCGATGATCGCAAACTACGAAGTGGCACATATCTTTGTGGACTCAGAAAGATCGATCAATGTGTTTTTCAAAGGAGCAGTGGACCAGATGGACCTCGGGGAGTATCACCTGGAGCCAGTGCTGACGCCACTGTTCGGGTTTACAGGTCACTCTTTGGAACCAGTGGGGGCTGTCCAGCTGCCTCTCTAGCTCGGGGCAGGGAATCTAAGAAAAACTAAGGTCGTCGAGTTTATTGTGGTGGACGCGCCTTCTTCTTAAAATATTATACTAGGGAGACCGGCTATGGCCGCCTTCTCGGCCGTAGCCTCGGCTTTGCATCAGAAGATAAAATTTCCGGTAGGAGATGAAGTAGGTGAGCTTCTGGGAGATCGGAAGATGGCCAGAAAGTGCTATGTGGAAGAGGTGAGGATCGAAAAGAAGGCACTCAAGGCCAGCTCCTACGCTCACCCCGAGGCCTGAGGAGGTAAGATGTAAGTGGCCTAGGGATTTTTGTCTTGTTATCTGCTTTCACTTTCGTTTCCCATGTAGGTTTCTCTCTCAACTGTAATCGATTTCCTATGGAATAAAAGAAATTTTTCTCAGTTCACTTCCCTCTGTCAAACACCCTCGGGTTAAATCATTGATTGAGCGTCGTGAGAACACACTTGTTAGCTCGGTTAGCGCGGCGCTATAAAACTCGACGCCCATCGGCATAAAATTAAATAGGCTCGTGAAAATCTCATTCGCATCTACCGGGGAATCTATTACCTCGACTTGCTCGGGGAATTCATTATTTGCCGTGGAACATAGTACCTCGATCAGCTCGGGAACATTCTGTCGGAGGTTGAGACTCTTATATCAACCTGCGCGGGGAGTTATTATCTCCTGTCAAGGAATTCCATCCCGCTCTGGTCGGGAATCTATTACATCATGCTTGGGGATGTATTATCGCATGCTCGGGAACATGGTTGGCACCTCCTCGGGTGGAAACCCCACCTGAGCAACAAAGCCCAGTTCCTCACTGGCCACTTCTCGCGTAGCCCTTCTACGTGAGCACATAAGCCCGACCTGTTGGAGAACGGTGGCGGATCCGGATCCCGTCTCCCGGCGAGGCAGCGAAAGAATAAAATTGTTAGAGTAGATGCCCAACTAGCCAACTTGTGGCGTGTGGGATTATAGACTCTTGTATGAAACAATCTTTATATATGATATTCGCATTTATATGGCATTCTTTACTTTCATTGTGTTGTATGATGATTAACAATTACGTTGAGTAAAGACCTAGAATACGCTAAAGTGTATGTTAGATGTGATAGTGGGTATGACGGCTATCATGAAATACATCTAATAGTCACTGTGTATTCTGAACATGTTCCTAGTCGATTGGGCCGTCAAAATGAGGATAAGGCCGCCCGAGCTAGAGACTAGTATCTGGGATGCGAAGTACCATGTTTCATTGGTAGGAAACATTGTGATGTTCTGAGCATGCAGATAGATAGTGACCTGGTGATCTATCAAACTACCCTCGTTCGGACTTTCCAAGTGGTTACCATTTGTCGAGTGGATAAGTCCGAGGTCTTGGTTGTACTGATTAGTTCTCACGACTCGAAATGTCATTGAGACTCTACATGATAGGCGTCTCACTTTGACTCGTTTTCCGACTCACTTGGGGTCATCAGGTGGCGGGATTGGGTGAGACCCCGATGCATGTAGGAGTCGATGCATCGTTGTCGAGGATTCACCGCTCGCAGACATGCGTGGATATCCTATGTTATCTGAGGGGATAATAGTGTATAAATCTCTGGCCAGAGTACTAGAAGTGTTTTAGGTAAATGTGTTTACCTAGTTACACTCGTGATGTCACTATTCGATCTCCAAGATGTACGCATAGTCTATCAGATCTATAACGACTCTCGATTTACCAATGGTCCCGACCAGCTCGACAACTAAGCCCAGTTCCGCACTGGCACTTCCTCGGAGTGCAACCCCACCTGACCGAGGAAGACCCGATCATCTCGGGAAATAAACCTACAACAAAGTAAAGGACGGGGCAAATATCACCCCTGCTCGGTCTTTGCCCTTAGCAATTGCGACTTCATGTTAACACTGGGCAGTTCTCTTTCACTTGAGAAAGCTCGGGTTGTATTAATTATACGTGCGCTTGGGAAAGCCCGGGCTGCTTTGTTCGGCTATGCGATTAATCAGGATACGTTATCGCTCCGTTAGCTCGGGATGCCCCGCTTCCCAGTTTATGGTATCATCGGTGATACAGGATTATTCAAAACGGGGTGGCTTTTGATCACCTAGGAAGGCTCGCGCTATGTTATTTAACTACGTGCGATTAGGGCAACTCTTGAATGCCTCATATTATGCTAGGGGTGGTCGGATTACCCCGGTTCATTCTTAAATACCGGCAAAGTGAAGGAAAAATGGATCTTGGGAAAGAGAAGTGAGACAAAATAGTGCTTCATTAATCATTATGGTTTACAGTGCAGCAAAACGTAATTACACATCATTTAGGGGAGCTCGGGGGAGTGCCCTCATCTCTCGAGACCTCTCCCTCCTCTTCCTCCTCTTCCTCCTCCACTTCTTCGTCGGGCAACCCCATCAAGGCCTTCTTTGCGTCAAGAAAGGAAGCCGGGTGCTCCTCCTCAGAGTAGCCGTTATCTTGGAATTGAGCTAGGCAGCCTGCAAAGCCATCCTTGAAGTAGCGCAAGGACCTCTCCGTGCAAAGGGTGTCGAACTCAGAGGACTGCAGAAATTCCTCCTTGCTTCGATCCCACGCATGGATGACATCGCTCTTTAGCCGCCCGACCTCCTCCTCGGTGAGGGCCTTGGTCTCTTCGAGCTCGACCTTGACGGCAGTTTTCTTAGCAAGCGCGGCGTCGAGCTCGGACTTGGTCGCCTGCCGGGCAGCTTTCTCGGCAGCCAGCTGGTCCTCCAGCGCTTCCTCTCGGGCCTCGGCCGCCTGCTGCTCTCGGGCCCGGAGGGCCTCCAGTTCATCCAGCCGCGCGAGCAGCTCAGCGTGCTGGCCCATCGCCTCGTCAAAGGACCGACGAGTTGTTTTCACAGCTCGGTGAGCTCGAGTGAGGCGTCTTACCACCTCACCCCCCATGCCATTGCCTACACAAGGAGCAAGAGTTAGTATCAGCACGAATGGGACGCTAAAGCCTGGAGAAATCAAGAGCGTACCGAGGAAATTTGGGCCGTGAAATGACTCACAGCCTCTGAGTCATCGGCTCTCCTCAACAGATCGATGTCCCGATCAGGGGCCATGTTACAAATGTACCTGGTAGCCACTACCCCTGACATAGAAGCCACCAGCGAGTCCTCAGCATAGTCAAGAGGAGGGACTCACCCGGGCCCCTTTTTCTTCGGGGAAGAGGCTTCAACAATGGCGATGACCAGGGGGGACTTGGGACGATCCTCGGCGGCACGCTTCGAAGGCGTCGGCGCCCAGCCCTCCTTGGGAAGGCGCTCAGGTCGGGACCTCTACGTCGGTGCCTCCTTCTTCTTCTTATTCTTGTGCCTGGCCTCCTTATCGGGTTGAGTGGAGGCCCTCCTCTTCTTCGGCCCCTTCTTAGCAGGCACAGCGGCGCCCGAGGAGCCCGCCGCGGCATCCTCCTCCATCATCTTCAACATCTCCGCCTTGCCCATTCGTTTTTCTGCAAAGGAAGGAACAAAGTAAATGTTAGTTCGGGCGAAGCATGAGCTCGGGCGCATGTATCATGACACGACTAAGGCAAGGCACTATTGTACCGAGGTCCCCGACCAGCTCGACCCCCTTCTGCTGAAATCAAAGAAACATAGGAGATCTTCCTGGATAAGCTCGGGAGCATTATAGCTCTTACCGCGCATGGCGTCGAGGAAAGAGGCCAATTTCGGGGACCGGTCGGGGGTTCGGGGAGTTAGAGTATACATGTTGTCCCGCCAGTGCATCTCGCACTTCCAAGGGTCCCTATTCTTCCCAACCCGTTTCACAAAGAAGAACCGGCTCATCCAACCCTTGTAGGAGCTCGGGTTCCCCTTAATAAACTCATGATCCCCCTTGTGCGAAAGGTAAAATTTCCCCGGTCCTAGTCTCTTAACCTAGACTAGCTGCATGAGAACGTAAGGGACTAGGGGAAGATTGTGGTAGCGAAGGAGTAAGCCCAAGGCCAGAAGGAAGCTGTACGAGTTGGGGGCTAACTGGCTCGAGCTTATCTTAATGTGTTGGCAGAGGGCAGCAATGAATCTCGGGAGGGGGAACCGAAGACCCATCTCCAGTTGGTTAATATAGAAAGAATGGAAGTTTGGAGGAGGGAGATGGGCTCTATCCTCGGGACCGGGGATAACTACTTCGAAATCGTCGAACATCCCCCCTTTCCTTGATGAAGGAGATGTCCGACGACCTAAGGGTGGAGGATTTCTCCTCGTACCAGGGATCACTCTTGGACCCTAGATCGGCCTGATCGGGAAGCCAGGGCCCTTTTACCTCGGGGCTCTTGGGACAACTATCTACAGCGTTAAGCACACTCCTAACCGGGATGGCAGTAGAAGAAGACATTCTGAGAAAAGTTTGAACTTACTGGATGTTAAGAAGGAGATCAGGGGAATAGATGGAGTGCTCGGGAGTGAGGGAGAACTTTGGCAGAGTAACGGCGGGGTAAAAGATGAAAGTAAGAAATGAAAGGAAAACCTAGGAGTATTTATAACCATCAGGAGGATGATATCGACCGTCCGATCGTGCGGCGATCAACGCTCCAGATCATCTCGGGAACTCCAATCGTCGCCTCGGGTGTCAGTACTTCTCAATCTTGGCCATCAGATGGAATATTATCAACGGCTGGGAAGCAATGTCACGCGGATCATGGTTTTCTTCCAAAAGCACAACCCGACCTCGATCTGTCCGTCCACGTGTCTCCTTATCGATGGTCAAAGAGCAGCCTCATAAGGATCTTGGTTTTCCTCAGAACCAAGGACGTCACCTCGGGTCCCGAGCTCAGTCAGGCATACTCCTATACTTCAATTCTTCGTCTAGGACTCGCGGCGGGGGATACTCCTGATGCCCCCCATAATCACCTCGGGACCCGAGGACCGAGCAGCTCACCTGGAGTCCCGACGTGCTTCGCCAAAATAGGACGTCACACAAGTATTTCGTAAGAAGAGCTCGGGAATCACCCGAGGACTGTTCCAATACCTTGTTTCACCCAAGATTATGCAAAGAGCGCTCGGGAGTTGGCCCGAGGACCACGTCGGCCCGACAAGATCCCCGACGACTCCGACCCGACATGCCGAAGAATCCTTCCTAGCCACGTCTTTCCTTATTTAGAGAATTCAGGAACGATATGACTTTCCTTGTTTACGCAACAAGATCCCCGAAGATCACGGAGAGGATCTCGCCTGTCCAAGATCTCCGCCGAGATATACTCCTCTCCACCGCCATAGCCCCTCTATAAATACCAGGTACTCCTCATTCAACACACACACTCATTCTTGCACACTTTTGCACACAGCTTATATTGTGCTCTCGTTTTCTCTCACCCGTCGCCTGACTTAAGCATCGGAGGGGCTTCGCCAGACACACTTCCGGCGCCCTCTGACCAGTTGTTTGTGGTTGCAGACGCCAAGGAGAACGCAAATCAGTCCCCCAGTTGCCCGACGTGACCAAGCTCCTCGACGTGTTGGTATTAGCTCTCGACTGAGGTTAATTTGGCTACATCAAACATGTTCAGGTGATAAATGAGTGGCACATCCTCATGAAAAGGACAAATCAACCATAACGAGCAATATAAGAACATAATATTAATGACAAATCTATCATAATAAGCAACATAGGAGCACAAAAATATTATACACAACGTACAAACTTACTTTTGTATACTCCGTCCAATCAACATCTTTTGCCTCAATCATTTTGCTGCTGTCGGTTCCACCTATCCTACTTGGAGCAAGCATAGTAACTAATGATCCATGGTTTTTTCCATACATGGACTTTTGAGTTAACTCCACGGATTCTGTTTCAGGAAATAACTTTCGCATTTTATTTTCAAGAATAGTAAAGAAAGAAACCACTATGAAATCCATTTTTTGATTTCCACTTGGTGCTAACAACTTATTTGATAATACTATCTATGCTAAGATAGACTGGTGGTAGGAAAATAGTAAGACGGATATCTAAGAAATGAGACAGAACAAGCAGTTAGACAAGCACCTTCCCATACTCATGGATCTAACTGAAACATACTAAACCTCTAAAAAAAAATTTTTGAAAGCCGACGTGGAATATACACTTAATGAAAGCTATAAATAAAACCATAACTTAAGCATTTAAAAATAACATCTCAACATTCGTTAAAACGACTGCAAAAATCCTTAATCCACGTCTCCCAAGCTAACAAAAAAATCAGAGTATTCAAAAACTGTTTGCGGAAAACTGAACATGTTTAAAAGCAAATGACATGAAATAACTAGACGGTCATGAGGTAACAGCCGCAGCGGAGCATCAGACGTCCTC
>KQ987763.1:121533-148765 GCA_001598015.1 Dorcoceras hygrometricum
TGACCACTCAAGCAGTCCATCAACCGAACCATGTAAAAAAAATTCGAAACTGTGAGGTGCACATGGAGAAAACGTATGATCATGAACTTGAACATAGAGATCTGAAACATTCACACAAGTATCATGCATAATCTTTGTAAAAACAGTGTATTATGATCTAAATGGTGAGAAAAGAAGGAATATAACATGCCTTGATCGAAAAAGAAGAGAAGATACGCGATAGTGTATTATGATCTAAATGGTGAGAAAAGAAGGAATATAACATGCCTTGATCGAAAAAGAAGCGAAGATACGCGATACCGGAGCGGAGGACAATTGAGAAGACCACACCTTTGAGTTTCAATCCAAAACCTTGCAAATTTCGGTCACCTTAGGGAGAAAAGAGGCTGAAGTCGGCTGATGAGTGGGGAGGGTTTGATGAATTTTCGAAATTGTGGAGATTGGTAAGTGAAAAGTATACAAAAAAGCCCTTACACCTTGTTTTATTTAAGGAAATAAAAGCCCAAAAATACACTAGCCCTCCTTTAATTAAAAAGGCTTAAAAACATTTAAAATTCAGACTTCAAGCCTTTAATTTTCGTAATATATGGCCTCTCAAATTTCAAAGTGTAGTAAAAGTCATAAAAATAGCCCGTATAGGCGAAAAACGGGTCCCCCTCGGTAACCGTGCATAAAACCTCATTTTTTTTTGGAAATTGTGCATAAAATAAAAATATTTTGCTTTAAATTATGTCTAAAGGCTAAAACATTAAAATATTTTCGATTTGGTCGTCTCCGGACTCGTCCCCGCTTACCGGTCTCAAACCGTGCCGTAAAGTGACATGCATATGTAAAGCATAAAATCATCATATAATCACATACATGACATGCAAATCATATTTTCGATTTGGTCGTCTCCGGACTCGTCCCCGCTTACCGGTCTCAAACCGTGCCGTAAAGTGACATGCATATGTAAAGCATAAAATCATCATATAATCACATACATGACATGCAAATCATACTAACATAAGGTTTTCCTCCTAGTCATGCATTCAATTCACGTAATTAGGATTTCTGGGCGTTACACTAACAACCCGACCCTAACTCACATAATAGATGCACTTTGTGCTGTCACAGGTATAAGAAATAAAGTTACGCCTTGACTAATAGATATAGTTTTTGGCCTAGATGTAAGCACTTGGTCCTAACAATTGGTATCAGACCGAAGCTAGGGGTTCGAGTCTCGTAATAAGCATATTCTATGCTTCTTCATAATTGGTATTAGAGTGAGGTCAGAGGTTCGAGTATCGCAAGAAGCATATTCTATACTTCGTTAGGGGGATTTTTGAGTTAAACGTGCATGATGAGAGTAGAACTGGATGAGTGACCTCCTGAGAAGTTCTCATGTTTCAACCGATTGATCTGGTTGGCTAGGTGGGTCGGAAAAGAGTGATATCATGAATATGCCTTTTTCCAGTTATTTAACTTAAAGGCCGAGAATGAATGTGAGTTCTCCCATCATACTCATTTCAAATTTGTCCTGCATCAACTTTGTAAACATTTCACAGAGTTTGGGGTTAATTCACCAAAATATAATATCATCAACATAGATTTATACCATCAGGATATGATCTCCTTTAGTGAACCTAAAGAGAGTTTCATCTATTGTTAAAATAATGAAATCATTCTCAATTAAAAATTTTGTTAAAGTTACATACCATGCTTGAGGAGTCTGTTTCAAGCCACATAGAGCTTTATATAGTTTATACACATTTGATACAAATTTTTTATCAATGAACCCAAGCAATTGATCAATATAAACATCCTCATGCATTATGCCATTAAGAAATGCATATTTAACATCCATCCTTAAAATCTATTAAGGATGCAAAAGCTAGAAAGATCATAATAACTTCTAGTCTAGCAATTGGCGCAAATGATTTCTCAAAATCTGTTTCTTCTTTCTGTCTATATCCTTCAGTTACTAGTATAACTTTATTTAATGACATTATCTTTTTCATCTTTCTTGTTTCTACAAACCTATTTAGTTCCAATATGTTCATTTTCTGATCTAATACCTAAATGCCATAGCTTACTCAAATTGATATAGTTCTTTCTTTATAGCATTAATACAACTACAGTTAGCTAAAGCCTCATCAATTTTCTTAGGTTTGAACTACGAAGTGAATGCAGTATGCATGAATTCATCAATAATTTGTCTACGAGTTCTAAGAGGTGTAGAGGGTTACCGATGATTAGCTCGGGTAGATAATTTCTATTCATCGGCATGGTCCTAGAGGATCTGTTGGTCCGTTTCAAATAGGATCAAAAAGAAGATCAGCAGCAACAGCGCGTTTGTTAAAAACTTTTCGAAAAAAAGCTCGCTGCTGATACTCACTTGAGCTGCAATAGCTCGTTGTTCTTGAACGTATAAAATTATCTGAGCACCGGAAACCGATCTGGTATGATTTAAAAATCATGCGGAAAATACCAGAACTGAATCCTATATTTTAAAAACAACTCAAACAGATTTATGTACAACATAAATCTGTTCAAGACTCGTGCTGTGTGTGCTGCTGAAATGTGATGCTAAGCTGAACTGCGTATGCTCAAATGAATGCGTGCTGAACTGTAAACGTGCAATGCTAAAGTAAATGCTGAAAGCTTAAAGAACACAATACAGTACGCAGAATATTTGTTTATGGAAGTTCGGATATCAACATCCTACATCTCCCCTTCTTCCACCTCGGAAGGATCCACTACTTCGTAACTGCACACCAGCCGCAACTGTGTGACTAACTACATACACAAGAGTTTAACGTCTTCATGATTGGACGGGATCTGTGAACATATTTCGAGATTCATTCACAAACAGATGTGAATGAAAATCCGGGTGTGTGAGATTGATACAATGAACGCTCAACTCTCTGTTTTTCTCACACACTAGGGAATTGCTCTAATACAAGCTAATCTAGATTCAACAGTCGACACAATAAGCTCCTCTCAAGAATGATTGTCGACTGTTTCATCTTCTTTTCTTTTCCCTATGTTGGTGCACTGTATAAACAATGTAATTCTACCACTGCACCAACGTCGTCTCTCATCACGAACGACAGGACAGTTCTTCAAAGGGCGTTGCCTCGAATATATAGCCTCTGTAAAATTCTTCCCGTTGGAAAGCTTCCAAAACTCTTCAGCGCTCCAGAAGGCTATCTTGTCTTCTTTCCATTTTGGTGCAACGCTCCTCTGTAAAGTAAAAGTACTTGCGTCCTTTTCTTTTGCAGGCTACTATCGCTTTCGCCATTTTGAAATAAGCTCAGCAGTTGACATCCAACTTTGATAATTCGTCAACTGCTTCGCTGCTGATTAATTCCTACGACTGCTGCGCTTTGCTTCTTCTTCAATTCTTTGCGCCTGGGAACCAAGTCGACTGAATATGCAAAGCTTGCGACTGGTTAATTAGCAACAGCTGATTCAAATAAGCTCTCGACTGGATGCTGCTGTTGCTTGTGTCTGGAATTCATCTTGCGACTGGATATCTTTGCGTTGCGACTGGACACTGTAGCTTCGTCTGCTGAAATAAACAACGCAAAGTCTTCCTGCTGAATCTTTATCGCAATAGCAAAACGCTGTCGTATCAACTTATGTAAACGACATCGGTTTGCTCTCGCTAACTCCAAATAGCATCTGCTGATGAACAGTAGCTCTCTGCTGAATATCAACACGACATCGCTTCTGCTTTTGCGCTTCACTCCATCTGCTGATTGTGATGACATCAAGGCTGATGTCATCACAGCTTATTCCATATAGAGCGCAACTCTTCTCATCTGCTGAATCTTCATCTGATCACTGTAGCTCCTGCTGAATGATGACGTCACTGCTGATGTCATCCAAACTTAGCGCTCCAGCTGATCTTCATCATCTGCTGATTCTCTTCGCTCCAGCTCCATCTTGCGATACATCCAGCTTCTTGAAAGGCGACTGTTAATAGATTCATTAACAGTACTTATAATTGCGACTACTGATAGATTCATCAGCAGTACTTATAATTGCTTCCTTTCTTGCGCCTCCAGCTGATCTTCATCATCTCGAACTAAATCTTCAGCGCGCTTCTCTATACCTGTACCAGCTGATTCACTTTGCTCTTTAGCGCTTGCAGCTGATCTTCATCATCTGCTAGATCTCTTCGTTCCAGCTGGTTTAACTTTGGCCTACGCCTGATTACGAACAACTGAATCAACTCTGGACGTCTCCATCGCTAATTCAACTGCTGATTCCTTGAACGCATCAAACCAACTGCTGAACATTTATTGTGAACCAACTGCTGAACATTTCTTCGATCTGAAATCTGCGCACTTGAGTAGAATTGTTAGAAACACAATAATAGGTTTTGTGTAATTCAAAACATAATTAGGATCTGTCAAAAACAGATCCAACAAGATCTGTTTCACATTCCACATGGATTTGATCAGTGTTGTTGTTATTCTCAGGTTGATACATCTACCGGTAGAGTGTCAAGCACCGGTCTGGTAAGTGATTCCATAGGTATGATCAGCTTAAAAGTGCTACTTGTTTTGGTTGGCCTATGAGATGTACAAGTGTGATGTCATATTATAATGGATAAAACTATGTCTGCTGGGAATAGGACCTGATCTAGAGAAAAGGGTATGAACGATTTTTAAGGTATATGAGACAGCACCAACAGTTAAAATGCGAATCCTCGGATTAATGAGCCTAAAGCCTAACACTACCGTGCACAATAGGTGCACTTTGTGTTGCCATAGGTATAGAAAAATAAAAGTTGCACATTGGCTAACAACTATAAAGGGTAATACTATCTATGTTGGGGATAGTACGAGCATTAGGGGAAAGCTCCACTTGATCTGGTTGACCAGGTGAGCTGTAAAAGTGTGATGTCATATCTTAACAGATAATACTATCTCTACTAAAGATAGGACCAGTGGTAGGGGAAAGCTCTGCTTGATCTGGTTCGACAGATGAGATGTAAAAGTGTGATGTCATATCTTAACGGGTAATACTATCTGTGCTAGGGATAGTGTGAGGAATCAGACTTTTAGTTTGTGATTAATCGAATTGATTTGGGATTTATCGCATGAATTTTGAAGGTTTTGCAAGTGAAATCTGATTCCCCATTGTAATTTAGACGTTGCGCTATTGTTTAGTCACCAGTCGTAGCGAATTTAGGAAGTCAACGTGGGTCAACGTTACTGTAGCTCTCGTCGGGTAGATTTTGAATCAGTAGAGATGACGTAGGCGTGACGTGTTGTTATCTGTTGGCAGTAGTGGCGTTTGAAGATGGTTGTTGCTGGCAGCAGGCGCGTTTATGCGAGAATCATCGAGGGAACGACACGTATTGGTCAATATTTTTGAGTGTTGATTACTGGTTTCAGCAGTTGCGTTAGAATGAGCGACCAGTCGATGGTTTGAGGAACCACTCGCGAGAGATTTGTTGTGAGGAATGCGTTGCGACTGGGTGACCAGCTGTTGGCAGCAATGCTTACGTAATCATTACGACGTCGTTTGGATTATTTGACCGACGTTGTTTGAGTTAGTTGGAACGGTGTCGTTTTGATGTTCTTTTGAGAATGCAACGACTGGTTGTTGCGACTGGTTTTGTTGAGAGCAAAAGCTGGTTACTGTTATAAGAATTCTAATGTAGCATTTCTCAACGACTGAATTAGAGGAGCAGCAGCTGGTGGATTTAGAGATATATATATAGAAGTGTTGATCGACACTTAGAAATATTCTGGACCCGATATTTCTTATCTCCTTTCCCAAACCCTCGATTAGCTACTGTTCACCGTGACCTATTTTCGTCGATTGCCACCGTTCTCCGCCAATGATTTGAGCGATTTTGGTGGCGCTGGATTCCTTGAGAGTTGCTCTTTAGATTGCTACCCAATTTTAAGCCCTGATTTTATGCTTCCGTGTTTATGCATTTATTATGTGTTAATTGTGAGTAATTAGCACGGGTCCTGACATTTTTGGTATCAGAGCTTAAACTGGGATAAGCTCGATTTCCTTTAATCACACTCGAGTCTAGGCACAGAGTTTTGATTTGATTTTTGATTGACTCTTTGACTTACGTGATCTTTTATCTGTATGTCTGGTTGTTATATCTGCTTTGAGATCTTACCTCTAGACTTGTTTAGATGCCGCCGAGAAGAGGAAGAGGTAGGACGACTAGACGTACTGAGGAGGAGTCTAGGGCAGGTAGTGATGATGATGTTCATCAGGTTGAGGATGTTACTAGACAGATAGGCGGATTCGAGTTCCTCTGGTTCTGTGAGTTCTGGTTCTGGAAGTGGTTCTGGCAGTGGTTCTAGTGGCATGTTGTGTGGACAGTGCGGAGGAAGGCATCCGACTTCGCAGTGTCATGGAGTTCAGGGGTCCTGCCGTAACTGTGGACAGCTAGGACACTTCCTTAGAGTGTGTCCTCTGTTGAGGGGTCAGTCTTCGATTCCTTCGCAGCAGGGATCAGCTGGTGGTTCATCTCAGAGACCGCAGTTTCCTACCCCTTCCCAGCGATCTGGATTCCAACCCCGTGAGCCTTCTAGATTTGGAGCACCTTTGAGACCTCCGTTTCAGATTCTGCAGCAGGCTCAGGCGAATGCATTGACTAGAGAGCAGGCTGAGGAGGCACCTGGTATGATGATCGCAAGTACATGCTTTATTTTTTATTATCCTGCGAGAGTTCTATTTGACACTGGTGCATCACACTCTTTTATTTCTGAGATGTTTGTTTGTGAGTATGGGTTGAGTTCTTCCCCATTGTGTGATGTTGTTTCCGTGTCTACCCCTGCTGGTGTGAATCTGTGGTCCCGTGAAGTGGTGTTATATTGTGTGCTTCGATTTGATGAGCATGTTTTGATTTCCAATCTGATTGTTTTGGGAATGAGAGATTTTTATTGCATCTTGGGGATGGATGTGTTGTCTAGTTATAAGGCTATTGTTGATTGTTTTCATGGTGTGGTGAGATTCGCCCTGACTCGGGTGAGAAGTGAGAGTTCTACGATGCTGATTCACACTCGAAGATTCCACTGGTGTCCACCATGGAGATGTTTAGCCTGCTATCATTGGATAACACGGGATTTATGATTTACGCGCTGGATGTTTCCCAAGAGCAGCGATTGGAGTTGAGCGATATTCCGATCGTACGAGAGTTTCCCGGCGTGTTTCCAGATGAGATTACTGGATTCCCTCCAAAACGTGAGATCGATTTCAGCATAGAGTTGGTGCCCGGTACCTCCCCGATTTCTAGAGCTCCGTATCGGTTGGCGCCCGTAGAGTTGAAAGAGCTGAAGGATCAGTTGAGAAACCTCTTGGAAAAAGGCTTCATCAGGCCGAATGTGTCGCCTTGGGGAGCTCCGATTCTTTTTGTGAAGAAGAAGGATGGATCTATGAGGATGTGCGTGGACTTCGACAGTTGCATAAAGCGACGGTGAAGAACAAGTATCCTTTGCCGAGGATTGATGACTTGTTCGATCAGTTGCAGGGATCGGTCGTTTACTCGAAGATTGATTTGCGCTCTGGTTATCACCAGTTACGAATTAGGGACGCTGATGTGGCGAAGACAGCTTTCCGGACTCGATATGGGCATTATGAGTCCCTGGTCATGTCGTTTGGGTTGACGAATGCCCCAGCTGTTTTCATGGATTTGATGAATCGCGCCTTTAGCGAGTACATCGATCGGTTCGTTATCGTCTTCATAGATGACATCCTAGTGTACTCGAGGAGCATGAGAGAGCATAAGGAGCATCTCAGATTGGTGTTGTAGAGGTTGAGAGACTCGCAATTGTACGCCAAGTTCAGCAAGTGTGAATTTTGGCTTGACCGAATTATCTTTTTGGGTCATATGATTTCAGCGCAAGGGATTTCGGTGGATCCGAGTAAGGTCGAAGCAGTTCTTAACTGGGAGAGACCTAGGAACGTTTCAGAGATCCGCATTTTCTTGGGATTGGCTGGCTATTACAGGCGTTTTATTGAGAAGTTCTATTCGATAGCCAGGACTCTGACTCAATTGACTCAGAAGGATAAGAAGTTTGTTTGGACTGACGAGTGCGAGTTTAGTTTTCAGACTTTGAAGGAGAAGTTGACTACTGCTCCTATTTTGGCTCTACCGTCTGGATCCGGAGGATTTGTGGTGTGCTCCGATGCTTCTCTCAATGGTTTAGGATGCGTGCTGATGCAGAACGAGTACGTGATTGCTTATGCGTCTCGACAGTTGAAGCCTCACGAGACGAGGTACCCTGTTCATGATTTGGAGTTGGCTGCGATAGTGTTTGCCTTGAAGATTTGGCGACATTATCTGTATGGTGAAGAATTTGTGGTGTACACCGACCACAAGAGCCTGAAGTATATCTTCACGCAGTCTGATTTGAATATGAGGCAGCGATGATGGATGGAATTGCTCAAGGACTTTAACTGTGAGATTCAGTATCAGCCTGGGTGGATGAACTCAGTAGCGGATGCTTTGAGTAGGAAGACCCAGCCTGCGATGCTTTCGTTTTTGAGTGTTTCAAAAGTCTACGAGCAGTTGAGTACTTCTGGTTGGAGATTTTAGCCGAGTGATCAGTACTTCACGGTTTCATCGATTCAGGTAGAACCACAGATTGTAATGAGCATCCGAGAGGCGCAGAGGACCGATCCGTATGTTCATGAACTGAAGATTAAAGCCCGAAGTGGTCAGTCTGATGATTTCTCTGTCTCTTCGGATGGATGTCTAAGATTTCAATGGAGACTAGTGGTTCCAAACCTGATTGATTTTAAAGAGGCCATTATGAACGAAGCGCATTGTAGCCGATACAGTGTGCATCCGGGCGAAAGAAAGATGTACCATGCCTTGAAATCTCACTACTGGTGGGCAGGTATGAAGAGCGACATTTCGGCTTTTGTTGCTAGATTTCTGAATTTCCAACAGGTCAAGGCCGAGAGAATGAGACCTGGTGGTTTGCTTCAGAGTTTAGAGGTGCCCCAATGGAATTGGGAGCACATCGCCATGGATTTCGTGACTCATCTACCTCGATCAAGCAGGGGATGTGTTGCTATTTGGGTTGTGATTGATAGACTTTCGAAGTCAGCCCATTTCATTCCCTATGATGTGAGGTGTTGGATGAAGAAAATGGCGAAGCTGTATATCGACCATGTGGTTAGATTGCATGGAGTTCCTGTTTCGATAGTATCCGATAGAGATCCAAGATTCACTTCCCGATTTTGGAAGAGCTTACAGGCAACGATGGGTTCGAGATTGGCTATGAGTACAGCCTATCACCCACAGACAGATGGTCAGTCTGAGTGGACTATTCAGACTTTGAAGGATATGCTGCGTACAGTAGTGATGGATTTCAGTGGTGGCTGGCAGGATTCTTTGTCGTTGGTTGAGTTTTCGTATAACAACAGCTACCAAGTGACTATTGGAATGGCTCCATTTGAAGCTATGTATGGTCGAAAATGCAGATCTCCGATTTGTTGGGAAGAAGTTGGTGAGAGACAGCTCTCTACCCCTGAGTTTGTGCAGCATATGAAAGATCAGATTGATTTGATTCGAAGTAGAATGAATGCTGCACAAGATAGATTTACCAGCTATGCTAACCGTAGACGTCGACCGTTAGAATTTGAGGTTGGTGATCGGGTATTTCTCAAAGTTTCTCCTTTCAAAAGCATGATGCGCTTCAGATTTAAAGGCAAATTAGCTCCTAGATTCGTTGGTCCCTTTGATATTATCGATCGGATTGGACAGTTGGCTTATCGATTGAGGATGCCTAAAGAGTTAGCAGCGATGCATGATGTTTTTCATGTGTCAATGTTGAGAAAATATGAGCCAGATCCGTCCCATGTGTTGAGAACCGACGAAGTTGAGCTGGATTCTGCCTTGAGTTATGTTGAATATCCAGTTCAGATTTTGGATAGGAAGGAGAAGCAGCTGAGGAACAAAGTAGTTCCGTTGGTGATGGTCCAATGGAGCAAGCATGGCAGAGAAGAAGCAACTTGGGAACCAGAAGAGAAGATGCAGCGCGAGTGGCCGCATCTGTTTGAGTAGATATTGTAGTAGATTTTGGTTTCTGGTTATTTTCTTCCCTAGTTGTCGTTTGTTGGTTGCCCAGTATCTTGAACTCTTGGGTTTGAATTAGATGAATTTCTGTTTCGTATTATGATTGTTTGATTGATTTTCCCTGAGTTTGCCTTGATTTCGAGGACGAAATCTCTTAAGGTGGGGAGAATGTGAGGAATCAGACTTTTAGTTTGTGATTAATTGAATTGATTTGGGATTTATCGCATGAATTTTAAAGGTTTTGCGCGTGAAATCCGATTCCCCATTGTAATTTAGACGTTGCGCTATTGTTTAGTCACCAGTCGTAGCGAATTTAGGAAGTCAACGCGGGTCAACGTTACTGTAGCTCTCGTCTGGTAGATTTTGAATCAGTAGAGATGAAGTAGGCGTGACGTGTTGTTATCTGCTGGCAGTAGTGGCGTTTGAAGATGGTTGCTGCTGGCAACAGGCGCGCTTATGCGAGAATCATCGAGGGAACGACACGTGTTGGTCAACATTTTTGAGTGTTGACTACTGGTTTCAGCAGTTGCGTTAGGATGAGCGACCAGTCGATGGTTTGAGGAACCAGTCACGAGAGATTTGTTGTGAGGAATGTGTTGCGACTGGGTGACCAGCTGTTGGCAGCAATGCTTACGTAATCATTACGACGTCGTTTGGATTAGTTGACGCGTCGTATTTTTGGCTTGTTTTGCGTAACCAGTCGACTGATGGGTTTTTGTAGAGATCTGTTACCAGCTTTTGGTTCCTTCACAAGAGATATCTGTTGAAAGCTGGTGAAGCTTGCGACGTCGTTTGAGTTAGTTGGAATGATGTCGTTTTGATGTTCTTTTGAGAATGCAACGACTGGTTGTTGCGACTGGTTTTGTTGAGAGCAAAAGCTGGTCACTGTTATAAGAATTCTACTATAGCATTTCTCAACGACTGAATTAGAGGAGCAGCAGCTGGTGGATTTAGAGATATATATATAGAAATGTTGATCGACACTTAAAAATATTCTGGACCCGATATTTCTTATCTCCTTTCCCAAATCCTCGATTAGCTACTGTTCACCGTGACCTATTTCCGTCGATTGCCGCCGTTCTCCGCCGATGATTTGAGAGATTTTGGTGGCGCTGGATTCCTTGAGAGTTGCTCTTTCGATTGCTACCCAATTGAAGCCCTGAATCAACGTTGGAGAAGAAGTGCGAAGTTGTTGTGTCCTCGTACAGAGAAGTTCGTTGGTTCTTCTGCTGGTTTGAGTTTCTGGGTGAGCATCTCTTGTTGTTTTTAGCTTCGGTAGACTTGTAGAACTAGAGCAAGGTTCTGACCGTAGGCTATGATGCTTAGAAGTTTAGATTTGAACTAGAATTAAGCTTATATGTGAAGTCCTGTGACAGATTTGAATTCGCAGGAGGTATCTGCTGGAATTTTCGAAAACAGGAAGAAGCTGAGTTGCTTCAGTTGTTGTACCGTGCCTTTGTAAGAATCGATTGAGGTAGTTTGAGGCAGAAAGGTACGAATTGAGCAGCCCTTAGCATCTTAGAGCGTGGACACGGCTATATTTCATGTTGTGAATTCTGTTTGAAAGTTGTTATGTGTATTACGTGAAACTGAATGGTTGAATTGTTTGATATATGTTCTGTTTTACGTACTGGGTATTGTATGCATTGGGCATTGATATTGATTGGCATACATGCATACATATTGAGCCTTGACAGATTGATTTGATGACCTGATTGGGTGTCACGTTGTGACTGGTCTACTGATGAGTCGTGCCCGAAAAGTCCAACGCTATCATCGAAGTGGTGAGTACCGGATTCGAGTATCTACCACCGAGCTGTGATGGGCTGACGGGCCGAATTGAGCAGCCCTTAGCATCTTAGAGCGTGGACACGGCTATATTTCATGTTGTGAATTCTGTTTGAAAGTTGTTATGTGTATTACGTGAAACTGAATGGTTGAATTGTTTGATATATGTTCTGTTTTACGTACTGGGTATTGTATGCATTGGGCATTGATATTGATTGGCATACATGCATACATATTGAGCCTTGACAGATTGATTTGATGACCTGATTGGGTGTCACGTTGTGACTGGTCTACTGATGAGTCGTGCCCGAAAAGTCCAACGCTATCATCGAAGTGGTGAGTACCGGATTCGAGTATCTACCACCGAGCTGTGATGGGCTGACGGGCCCCGATGATCACGGACCGATGATTTTCACCGGCTGATTGGCTGTGCGTGGTATAGAGGCTTGATTTGATTTTCCAGTTGATAGACTGGTCTAGCTATCCGATCCTTTGATAGCCCTCATGCATTCATGACATTGATTTATAGCATGTTGCAGGTTTAGCTGTTTTGATAGCTCTTCATACTGAGGCTTGACCTCGTATTTGTTTTCCTCCTTTTGTGTTGTTGGGTCTGCGTTACCCATTTGCAGGATCTTCAGGTAGCCAAGCTGGACAGAGCGGAGGTTCAGCTGGTCGATCCCCTTTCCCTTGAGTCCCAGTTATATTTATGATATGTACTGAACCGGGGAATGCCCCGTGTTTCTGTGTATTGGGGATCTGTATTCGATTTGATTTGTTGTTGTTACCTGATTGTATAAGTTTGAGTTAACTTATATTTTGATTATCGATATTTTGAATGATGTTTTAAGTTCAGGCCCAATTTATTTCGAAAAAAATTTGAAGCCCTGATTTTATGCTTCCGTGTTTATGCGTTTATTATGTGTTAATTGTGAGTAATTAGCACGGGGCCTGATAGATAGGACCGGTGACAGGAAAAAGGGTAAGTCTGATCTCTAAAAGATATGAGACAACACTAGCAGTTTAACACGCATCTTCCCAGATTTGTGGGCCTAAATACCCAACCATAATGCACATAATAGATGTATTTTGCGCTGCTACATGTACAAGAAAATAAAGTTGTATCTTGGTTAAAAGCTATAGCTTTTGACCTAGTTGTAAGTGTTTGATCCTAACAGATGAGTTTTTTAATTGTTATGTATAAAGCACTTTCATCCAAACACTTTGAATCAACAATCGTAGCTCTGGCTGCTTTATTTAAGGTTCCGTTCTTTCTTTAGCAAATCCGTTTTGCCGAGGAGATCTTGTAGCAGATATCTCGCTTAATTCCTTGGTCATCTAGATAGGATGAGAGGTTTTTGTTTAAAAACTCAATATCTTTGTCGCTTATCATCCTATCTATAATAGCATATTTCTTAGTTTGCAAGTGTTTTAAAGTTTTAAGATGGTTGCTGGTAGCATCTTTGGACAGTGGAATATTATCCATGTATACAGTGAGTAATCATCTACTATCACGAGAGTGTATCTCATTCTCTCTAAGCTCTTTAATTGTTATAGGACCGAAGAGATCCATATACAGTAAATCCAAGAACTTGGTATAATATTTACAGTTCTTAGTTTGAAAAGAAGATCATATATACTTGCTTAACTGATATATTGTACAGATCTTATCTTTAATAAAATCAACTTTGGGTATACTAGTTACTAAATCCTACTTAATCAAATTGGTGATTGATTTGAAGTTCACGTGATTAAGTTGTTTGTGACATAACTAATGTTTATTACTATTAGCAAGAAAACATGTAGGAGAAGATAACTACTCGTAAATCCAATTTACTTTATATGATTCAATTCCCTAATATTGTGAGTAAGACAGTACCAAGATTATATTTAACAGTGCATATGTGCTTGTGAAGTTCTATTAGAAAGCCATTGTCACATAATTGACTGAATACTAACTAACTTATAGAATACATTTTAAACGAGAAATACATCTTTAATAATGATATTGACATGGATAATCTTAACCTTTCCCACATCTTTACCTTCGAGCCATGACCAAAGGTTATCTTAGGTCCTACACACATAAAAATATCTTATGAGAATTCATCTCCGGTCATATGTCTTTATCTAAAAAACAGTTGTGAATCCTCCTGTTTTGGTCCTGCAAAATAAAAAAATTATCTGGTACTCAAATTTACTCGTGTCCAGGCTTAATCAACTCAATTCTACTTGGGTCTTAAATCAACCCAATTTTACTTGAGGCCTGCAAAAATAGACTTGGATTCACCAACAGGTTTACCGATGTGTGCATAAATCATTGTGTGATGGGACTCTACTCGATGATTGATTGATTGTTCTACCGATTGCTTATTTTGTATCTACTTTGAACTAGCTTATATTTTTTATACCGTACCTTGGTTTGACCCTTCCCAGTAGGTGACCTGTAGAAATTTCAGTACTGGTGTTATTGTGCAACCCTTCCAGTCATTGTTTCGAGCCTTGTACAACGGGTACCGGTTGACCGTGGTTCACCATAGCCTAGTCCAAAACGTGTAGCCTTTTGTTCGTATGATGCAGTAGGATTTACTTTTGTGTATAATGCTCATATACCGTACTAGATCTAACAAAGTTTATTGATTTATACTTGCCCTTTTCCAGACATGGTTGACCTAGGCCGGTTCTATCAACTGTCGGTTTTGATGATCCTTGAAACTTTTCAAGTGAACCTGAGGATTTTTTCCAAGAGTTAACTGTTTGAGTTAATCAGATTATTATCAAGCATAGCTTGAAAAACCCGTCTAGTGCTTGCATTCTTAGTGCTTAACAAGTTTATTTTCCCTCTCAGTTCATCATCTTCCTTTAACTCACCACAGTCTAAAGGATGAACTTGTAGAGCTTGCATTTCGTGCTTTCACTTCCTCGGATGAGTTAGCTAGCTTCTTGTACTCATTTACCATGTCATTTCATGCATTGATGAGATCGTCTCGTGTAAATCACTAGAGTTAAAATCAGATACCTAATCATCCGGTTCAGTATCTCCCATTAGACATTGTTACTTCTTTATCGCTTTCGATTGAAGAAGTTTCTGAGTTGGAATCCTCAAAATCTGAATTTGCCCATTTGTTATTATTTTCTTCAGCTACCAGAACTTTTTGTCCTTTCTTCTTTCTAAGGATTTCTTGTCAGTTTTAGGTTTTCTTCTCTCAACGGTCTTCATACTATCTTCCTCTTTGGGCTTGTTACAATCAGCATTAAAGTGGCCTTGTTTGCCATAGCTAAAACGCGCTTGATCATCTTCTATATGATCCTTTTGAGGTTGAGTAAATTTAGACTGATTTTTGCACCTAAACTTTCGAAATTTTTTAATGAAAAAAGACATGGATTCATTACTCTGCAAGTTTTTGGCAAGATGATTCCTCATATTCCTCATGAATTGCTGTTGAAGTAGGGGTTGTCACTGCAGGTGCTTTGACGGTTTGGGATGTAGAAGGTTCCTCCTCACTTCTACATAAGATTTAAGGTTGGTAAAGCTCAAGAATTTTAAGCTCGGGGAATTTCCTCGTTGCTATAGTCGTTGCATCCACTCTTTGGCGGTGCTCTCATTACTTTTAGAGCAATCTCCCTGTTTGTATACTCCTTCCCCAGTCTCGCAAGTTTGATGACTAACCTGCTGAACCATTCATCAAAGTCATTAATAGTTTCTCCGGTCTTAATTTTGATATTTTCAAACGTCTGGATGCCTAAATGTTAGGATCAAGCGCTTACCACTAGGCCAAAAGTTATAGCTAAAGGTGCAACTTTATTTCCTTATAATGTGACAGCGCAGAGTGCACCTATTATGTGCGTTAGGTTGGGTTGGTTAGGCCCATGAGTCACGGGAGGTGCGTGTCTAACTGTTGGTGCTGTCTCAATTCCCTTAGAGATCAGTCTTACCCTTCCCCTACCGTCGGCCCTATCCCCAGCAGAGATAGTATTACCCGTTAAGATCTGGCATCATACTTTTACAGCCCACATGGCCAATCAGATCAAGTGGCGCAACGTCAGCAGCTTGACGTACGAGAACTTCCCAGGAGGTCATCAATCCCAATACCGATCTCACCCTTGCACGCTTAACTCAACACTAAAGTAAGTTTGTTTTCATTTGTTTGGTCATTTCCATTGCATAGCTAGATTAACTTCTCCCAAATTTTCTTCACGGTAGAACACACTTTGATCTTGTTGAATGTGTTTTTGTCCAACGTCTTCTTTAAAATGTCTTTTTCCCCGTTATCCAGGTTTGCTTTCTTTTACCCTTCGTAACAAATTCACTCCTTGGTTTTTCTATCATCTGTGGAGCTCAATCTGCTACACAAAAGCAATGTTACCTACATCACCTTCATTGGTCCATCTGTGATGGTATACCACATGTCATCATCTTGTGCAGCTAGATGTGCCTACATATGGATTTTCTAGTCATCAAAATCTTACATGAAGAACATAGGAATCTTACAGAAGGATGCCACTAAAATATTGTGTATTTAAAAAATTAAGAACATTTTGGAGATAAGTAGGTATTTAGAATAGATGAATAAATACCTAGATATTTTAAAATTTACTTTGTGAAGGATCTTTGTCCGTTGTTAATTGACAAAGTCTCTGTTAAAGTTAATTTCAGAAGTTTTGGTGAAAACAAATAAAAGAAAATAAAAGAGATTAATCAGCTCAAAGGTACAAGATCTGGACGAGGCTTACGACGTTGAATTAAGAAACCAGATCGGAGCTGAGCCACGCTGGTAAAAAGATAAACCAGCTCAGAGTATTTGAGGTGTGCTGGTTAAGGTCAAACCAGCTCAATATAACAGTTATGTTGATCAAAGGACAAACCAACTAAATAATATGTCATGCTGGTTAAGGTCAAACCAGTCAAAGATACTTAGCCGGATAAGAATAGATCAGTTGAGCAAATTCGAAGACATAAATAGATAGTGTTGAAATCATATCAATTCAGAATAGAAGCAGAACAGTGGTTTACAGTTGAGAAAACAGATCACAGTGGTAGTGATAAGTGGTATACTAGACCAACTGGAGTGATAAGTGGCATAGCAAACCAGCTGGAAGACCAGTTAAGTAAACCAGCTCGAAGCAGATTGATTCTATTGTACTGAAGGTATGAGTGTACAAATATTGATATCTGAATCAACACGGAACAAATACATATGCAAACTATTTCAAAGCAGATTGGATCTAATCAAGCTCAGAATCCGATCAAGAAAATCATCTCAATGATTAGAAACCAGATCGGGAACCCAGCTAAGTTAAGGATGACTTAGCAAATTGAATTTCGGAATGTTTGAAGCTACGTACAGTTTGATGTGATACATGTGATCTCTCTGCATTCGATGTAGTCGTTGGAACTACTTTGAGCTAACTTCAGATAAGTAGAGATTTGGTGTACAGAAGAAGGCGCAGAAGTATTCTAAAAAGGGTAATGCATTAAATGGAGACTTACGAACATCGTACAAGCATTTAAGTCGCCGTAGGAATTTCAATTTGGATACAACAGACGTGTCTACTGGTAACATTTATTACCGTTGTATCCAAAGGGTATAAATAGAAGGTTACCGAATGCAACATAATCATCGAACTTACAAACTAACAAGCCTTCACGAGCAAAATAAAAGTTCATCCTATTGAACCAGCTAACAGCCAGTGACACACGCACAGACTGCATATTCAAATCCTTGTTTCACACTATCTTCTATACACACTCTGTAGTATTGAGTCTACATTGTAAATCATAAACATAGAGTGTTGAGTGCTAGAGATTGCACAACCAGCTTAGAGCTGAGTCATTTGTATCTCGAACCAGATCGTGGGTCTGAGTTCTTTGGTTGAGTGCTAGGAGTTCCTGCAGCTGCTGGTTGTAGGATCGGGTTTGTACAAGGGGTTGTATAAATCAAATCTTCTAGTGGAATCCTTCCCATTGAGGAAGAAGGGGAGACGTAGGAGAGTTGACTCCGAACTTCTAGAAACAAATCTCTCGACTCTTTAACTTTTACAATTTCGCATTCGTTTAACTATTCACTGTTTGAATCATGTTATTTCCACATAAAATCATTTTATTTCACGAGAACAGTAATCACTGAGAACTCTCCTAGCTGGTAACTCGGCTGGAGGTTTGCATCGAGCAATAAAATTTTTAAAATAGATTTTAAAATAAAAAGGATCAAAGGAGTTCATTCAACCCCCCCCCCCTCCTCTGAACTCCTGAGCTTGTTTTCGATCATAACAGTCTGGTTCTTGATCTCTCTGGTATAAAGATATAACTTATCAAAATGTACAAAAGAAATGTTCTGAAATCGGTGATATAAGTGACCAGTATCTAAACCTGATATGTGTAGTGTAAAAATGGTAGAGCAAAGAACACACGAATTTTTATTGATATTTAGATAACTGATACTCCTATGTCACCCTTTCTCCTTTTGCAGTAAGGATTCACTAGAAAACTTTGGCTTTACAATACTTTGTAATAGGATATCTTAGTTGGAATTTATCACTTGCCCTCACTGAAACTCCTAGTACAACAATAGACTATACTTGTGACGACCCGAATTTTCAAAATATTTTTCTTTAAATAAAGGTGAAATATTTTTTTTATAAAAGTATCACAAAACTTGAAGATAACTATCGTGCAACATAAAATCAAATAAAATTCCTCTCGTAAAATTTTTTATCTCAAAACTTAAAGGTAAATATCATGCATCAGAAACTAAATAAAATGTCATGTCGAACAATCAACTCGGACATCTCAAAAGCAGTTATTTGCAAAGTTTCATATGTAAAACCTCCCTCAAAATTTATCATAAAAATCTCGTAAGGACCTTATGCGGAATCTAAAGGTCTCGGAATTGAACTGCCTGACTCGAGCTTCTCAAGTGTCGTCACCTTGAACCTCCACATCATTCTCACCTGCACACAATCAGATCTTGTGAGTCTAAAGCTTAAAGCTTAGCAAGTTCAAACCTTTTATAATGAGTATTAATTATATATCCACATGCATTAAAATATCAATACTCAAGATACGTTTTAAATTTCATCATCGGAACTTTAAATGAATTGTAAACTTTAAACGTCATCATCAAAATGATTTAAATAAATGTTAACCTCAGATCCTAAAAGATATACATCATGTAAATAACATTTTTGTGAAGTTTGATAATTGATCTGATCCCTCTGTTCACTTGATCAAGCTATAAACCATAGTACTAGGCTGAGATAGCTCTACGGACCTCTTGCATCGTAGAACCATCCCTCTCTAATATGACTCTATGAACCTCATGCGTCATAGTCACCATATTCCTCTAGGTCTTGGTCACAGTTAACTCACATTGCTCAAAATGATTTTCTTTCTTTTTCCTTTAAAAACATAAACATCACGTAGCGTGCCATTAAAATCATAAAAAATTCATCACTTGCATTTCCATTAACTTGCTGCTCATAAACATGTTTTAATGTGTTAGAAAATAGATAATTTTAGCTAGGATCAATTGAAATCTTTTTGGACTTCTCAATAGGATACTCGGATACCGGCCAGTCTCAACGAGATCCAGAAGTCCTAAACTCATCACAATCAACCCAAACCTAGAGAACATGATTTTACACATCTCAAACATGTATACAAGCAAATATCATACTTTTCAAATTCCATCGGGGTGCTGCCATGCCCTCTAATCTTACAGCGCTACATGCTACCTCACCTTGCCTCCTAAAATGATCTACAAAAAAAGAAACCTTTCTCCCTCCTTATTTTTGAAAGGCACTGGGAACACATACACGTCCGAGCTGATGTATCTAGAAATAGATCAGACCTTAATTTATTGAACACAAACTTTTATATTTTTCTCCTAATCTGTTTACTCTCCATTGTAGTCTTTAGACAGAGACGTTAAACAAGTCTAGTTGTCTTTCGCACTGAGACGTTAAAGAAGTGTCTGTAGTATTTCTCACTGAGACAGTAAAGAAGTGAGTTAGACACACTCATCTTGCGGGCTGGTGTACAGTGGTGGTTGATAGGAGTTCTTGCGGCTGCTGGTCGTAGGAGTGGGTTGCAGCGAAGGGTTGCATATTTGTTTACTATGCATAAAACCGTAAATGAGCTTTCGAATATAAGAGTTCATTTTGAGTTATTTCCGCATGATTTTAATTCATTACTCAATCTGAATCTCGGTGCATTAACATTCAAGAACACTGAGCTATTGCAGCTCTAGATTTGTTGAACCAGATTGCTTGTGTTAAACCAGCTCGCAGAGCTACTGGTAATCCGGACCAGCTCGCAGAGCTGCTTGTCCAGCTTCACGTTGATCTGGTTCATAGTTGCGTTTTGTTTTCAACTTGTAAATTTTAAAATGCACGTAACTCACGGGGTTGGTGTTTGGACTGTGTGAGCGTTACGTGAGTTGTGACAGAGCTCACGGACACCTCCGAAATTCGATTCTAACACAACTGGAAGTAAATCAGAACAGACTTGAGCTGACACTGAAGACTGTACTATACGAACTAAGAGTTGAGCTAGGTTAAGAAAAATTGATCAGACCAGACCATATTACAACTGAAAATCAGACCAGTTTTACAGTTTGGAATGGAACAGAACATACTAGGGCAGCTAGTAAGCTCAAACAATTTGGGGGAGATTAGATCAATTCAGAACAAAATGCATCAGATCGAACAGATAAGAAGAGATCAGATCGGACCAGCACGACCTATCATATCATAACAATGTTCGAATCAGGCCAGCATGGCCTATCATATCATAATATAATTTGAATCAGAACATGGCCTATCAGATCAGAACACAGTTCGAAGTAGACCAGCACGACCTATCAGATCAGAACAGAGTTCGAATCGGACTAGCTGTTAGAGTAGATGCCCAACTAGCCAACTTGTGGCGTGTGGGTTTTATAGACTCTTGTATATGACAATCTTTATTTATGAAATACGCATTTGTTTATGGAGTTCTTTATTTTCATTATGCTATATAATGTTAACAATTGTGTTGGATAAAAACCTAGAATACACCATAGTGTATGTTAGATGTGATAGTGGATATGATGGCTATCATGAAACACGTCTAATAGTCACTGTGTATTCTGAATACGTTCCTAGTCTACTGGGCCATCAAAATGAGGATTAGGCCGCCCGAGCTTGAGACTAGCATCTGCGATGTGAAGTATCATGTTTCATTGGTAGGGAACATTGTGATGTTCTGAGCATGCAGATGGATAGTGACCTGGTGATCTATCGAACTACCCTCGTTCGGACTTTTCAAGTGGTTACCATTTGTCGAGTGTATAAGTCCGAGGTCTTGGTTGTACTGATTAGTCCTCACTACTCGAAACGTCATTGAGACTCTACATGATAGGCGCCTCACTTTGACCCGTTTGCCGACTCACTTGGGGTCATTAGGCGGCGGGATTGGGTGAGGTCCCGATGCATGTAGGAGTCGATGCTTCGTTGTCGAGGATTCACTGCTCGCTCTCATGCGTGGATATCCTATGTTATCTGAGGAGACAATAGTGTGATAAATATCTGGCCAGAGTACTGGATGTGTTTTAGGTAAATGGGTTTACCTAGTAACACTCGTGATGTCACTATTTGATCTCCAAGATGTATGCATAGTTATCGGATCTTAGCGACTCTCGATTTACCAATGGTCGTTGATCTGATCGGGATATATGTGTAGAAAGGACCGTACTGTACGCTAACCACGACCAACTGGTTCTTGCAGGCACTATCATTGATACCTAGGGGATCATGGGGCGATGTTGCTAGGCGCTTTACCATGATCTGATGGGCAAGTCCGAAATTGTGATTTCGGAGTCACAATGGTTGTGGGCCCACGGCTAGCTGTATCCCTGAACCATTGAGGGTCACACAAGTACTGGATTCATGATTCCCGCACGGAAACTGAGCTCAATGTGTTGAGCATATGAAGAGGATTTTAGGGAGTGCGACTTCCTAAAAGTCAACAGGGGTCAAATTGCGATTTCCCACTGTTGAGGGGCAAAACTGTCATTTTGGACTAGGTAATCTGAAAAATTGTTTTCGCATCATAATATTCAGTTTTGCCTAGATCTCATAGCCGCCCACCCTCTCCCACACGCCTCACGCTGCCGCCGACCGCCCATCGCCGCCTCCCGCCTCCGCCGTCGCCCGGTTTTTCGCGTGATCGGACTTGTTTCGATCACCACGACGAGGAGAATTAGTTCGTGCTAAAATCCGTCTGATCTTCTAGTGCAGATTGACGGAGGAATATTGTTTCCGGTCATGGACCTGATTGACGATCTACCGCCGCCTACCGTTTGAAGTGCCGGTTTCCTCGTAAAACTGGTCGGAGCCAGGCGCCTAGACGCCAGCAAGATAGCAATTCGATAAACGCCAAATGAATGTTTATTTATTGTTTTTAATGTATTGAACGTTTCTCGGGGCAACTTTTAACTTCCGATACGCCCCCGGGAAACGGGATCCGGATCCGCCATTGTATGCCAACAGTGGTATCAGAGCACAGGCTCGGATCCTTCAATACATGATTGTGCCATATTGCATCAGATCTCGGAATTTTGAAAACAAAATTTTTTGGCTCACCGGCCGCGGCGCCGCCGCAAATGGCGGCGCCCCCCCTTCCCCCGCGTGCACATGCGCGCGCGATAACAGCGCGCTTGCCGCGCTTGGAGGCCGAGAGTTGGCCGCTGTTTCGCACATGGTTGCGAGACGATCAGCCGACCACAGGCTGCTGCTCCGCGCACTGGTTGCGCGATGGATGGGGCAGCAGGCACGCTGCTATGCGCCGCGAATGGCGCGGCGTTGCCGCACAAGTTGCGGCGACGTGCGGCAGGCTGCCGCACGCTAGGCGTTGCCGGCGGTCGCCGCCGTCCGGCATGGTTCCCGGCAGCGTTGCGATGGCTAATTTCTTCTAGGTTTCTTTCGGGCCTGTCCCGGGCAGCTCATGAAGTTTTTGGGCCAATATTCGATATTGGGCCAATTTTGGTCGATTTTGAAATTTTTGAGATTTTGGGCCTAAAATCGTTTTAAGCCCAATTTGATGCAATTAAAATTACAAAATATGATTTAGTTATGAAATATGATTTTATAATTAAAATATGATTTTGTTGATTAAAATATGATTTTATCGACAAAATGCGTTTTATTATAAAATGCGATTTTGTAATTAAAATATGATTTTGTGGGTAAATAATTTGATTATTTAAATATATGCATATTAATTAGATTGATGTTTGGGATGATCGAGAGACATGCCCAATGTGTTAGGTGTATGCTATAGGTTTTGCGATTTCGGTTATAAAATATTGTTGATTATTATTTTAAAGTGGGTCTGTTTGTGGCCCGTTCCCACCCCATTAAATTGTATCCCTTACTTGTCATGGCAATTTAAATGTAAATTACTAGATTTAGTGGGAGGACTTTTGAAGATGGTGGCCAATGACGATCAAAGATATTGAAGACCGAAGATCTGTAAAACCGGAAGCAATTGTAATAGGATTGCATTGCATATTGCATTTCCCCTAGTACTGGACCCAGGTCCGTGATTGGCAACCACGGACCGCATAGCTCTCGCGATCGATCACCCAAAGTTTTATATATTTGATATATGTTGAATCCGCATGTTTTAAATATTGATTTAAAATTGCATGAGACCAAATTTTCAAAAATAAAATCCCTCGTTTTAAATACGATTTGAAACTAATATCAAGATTAAAAGTTTATTCGATAAACTAACGGAATTTAAATCTGTTTAAATTATCCCTACCTTCCATCAACAATGGGTGTACGCCGATGCTACCCGCATACATGGCCCGGCTCATATTATTGAGGGGGTTATGTATGCCGGAAAGCTGTCCACGTCATTGACACCTGTTGTGAGTCGGTTGGAACTCCCTTTAACGTTGGCTCATATTATTGGGGACTTTAAGGGGACCGTCCTTCACGACTCAACATTGATGGGTCATCTTGACACGTGATAGTAAACGGCGTCATATTATTGGACCCTTACTGGACGTGAGGTGAATACATGGAGGTTGCACCGGTTGCAATTGGACTCTACCTTTTGGGGGTCATGGTTGGCTGATATTATTCGGGACCATGATTGCTTGATTGGACTCCGTGTACCCACTAAGGAAACTTGCTTTTCCGATTTCATTAGAGGGTGGTGAAATCGTTAAAATAGTGGGAGGGTAATTCATAAAACTAAATGACCTTGTTTTATGTCTTAGCGTTTTTCATATATAGTTAGTAATGCATGTCTGTTTTTCTTTCCAGTATAAACTGCTTATAAAATGTCTTCGATCAAAAACACACTCGCTGCTATACTGGATAGCAACAAGTTCATCGGTCTGAACTACCAAGACTGGCTTCGAAACCTCAACATTATGTTGGCTTCAGAGAAACTTCTCTATACGATAGAGAAGAGCCCTCCGAAGGAAGCCCCTGCCGATATCAGCCCTGAGGAGCTGATTACGCTTCAACAATGGTGGGACGACGAGCTTAAGACTCGATGCTATGTGATGGCATCGATGTCCAACGAAATGCAACGGCGCTTTGAGAAGATGAAGTATGCTGCTGACATACTTTTTCATCTCAAGGAACTGTATGGGGAGAACTCTCGACATGAGAGGTTCACCGCTGTCAAGGAGCTTATGACGAGCCGCATGCGCGATGGGACTTCGGTCCGTGAGCATGGGATTTGTATGATTGGGCTCGTTGAAAAGCTGGCGGGCCTTGATATCACACTTCCACACGAACTGTCTGTGGATGTGCTTCTCCTCTCACCCGCTGCATTCGACCCTTTTGTGGTCAACTTCAGCATGAACAAGCTGGCAGCCACATTTGAAGAGGTGGTTAACATGCTGGTCGTGTTTGAGGGAACCATAAAGAAGGACAAGCCCGTCCTCCTTATGGGATCTTCTTCCTATGCGAAGAAGGGGCCCAGACGCAAGGGCAAGAAGCGTTCTGCCCCTGCAAAGGAGGAAAAGCCCACCAAGAAGCCAAAGGCAAAGGCTTCCAAGCCAAACAAGTCCGAGGATGTTTGTCACCACTGCCACAAGCCTGGGCATTGGAGGAGGAACTGCAAGGAGTACCTCGATCAGTTGCGAACTGCGAAAGGTATGTTCTATATCGAAATAAATATGTATCTTAATCGACTTCTTGGGTACTTGATACCGGATGTGGATCTCATATCTGCAATGATTTGCAGGTAATGACAAGAAGCCGATGTATTAGATATGGTGAGACCCACTTGAGGTTTGGCAATGGAGCAAGAGTTGCTGCAGTAGCTATAGGAGATGTTTATTTATTTCTGTCGTCAAATTTTAAGTTGTTATTGAAGGATGTTTTATTTGTTCCCGAATTGATCAAGAACATTATTTCTGTTTCTATGCTTGATAGTGATGGATATTCTTGTGTTTTTGCTAATTCGATTTGCGATATATACAAGAATGAATGTTTAATTGGAATTGGGGAACGCGAAAACGATCTGTACACCTTAAAATTAAAACCAGTTCCAACTCGCGATGTGGAAACACATACAACAACAATTAAAAGGAAACACGATAGCTTGAACCCAGCACAACTTTGGCACGCTAGGCTAGGTCATATTTCTCTAAGAAGGATGAACAAGTTGGTTAGGAGTAACATGTTTGTTTTGTCAGACATTAACTCCCTACCGACTTGTGAGTCTTGTCTCAAAGGAAAGATGACTAAACAACCATTCAAGGGCAAGCCTGAACGTGCTCATGGCCTATTGGATTTGATCCATACTGACGTGTGTGGCCCACTTAGCATTGGTACTAAGTACGGTCACACATACTTCATCACCTTTACCGATGATTACTCTAGGTATGGGTACTTGTACTTAATGAAGCACAAGTCTGAATCCTTTGAAAGGTTCAAAGAATTCAAGGCTGAAGTAGAAAATCAGTTAGGCAAAAGTATTAAAGCACTTCGATATGATCGAGGTGGTGAATACTTGAGTACTGAATTTCAAGACTATCTTAAAGAGAATGGGATTCTCTCGCAGTGGACCCCTCCGAGCACACCACAGCTCAATGGTGTAGCGGAGCATCGTAATCGAACATTGATGGACATGGTTCGGTCTATGATGAGCTTCACTGAGCTTCCTACCTCGTTTTGTGGCTATGCGCTCGAAAAGACGGTAATGTTGTTGAACAATGTCCACACCAAGGCAGTGGATAAGACTCCATATGAGATATGGATGGGCAAACCACCCAAGTACTCATACATGAGGATTTGGGGATGTCCTGCTTAAGTGAAGCAGACAGTGGGAGATAAGCTGGATACTAGATCCATCTTATGCTACTTCATTGGGTATCCAAAGAATTCTATTGGATACTACTTCTACTATCCAAACGAAACAAAAGTGTTTGTTTCTAGGAATGCCACCTTTATGGAAAGGGAGTTTCTACTTGATAGAAAAGGCAAGATAGTAGAACTCAAAGAGGTTCGAGAACCAAATGAAGTACCAAGTGAATCTCCCGCACCTACAGAGCCAGTACTAGAAATGGTTGCACCTAGGAGATCCGAAAGGGTTCCTAGTGCTCCTGAAAGATATGGTTTCCTTCTAGTCTGAGTTTGACTCAATGCATGCGAACCAAGTTTGGACTCTTTTTAATCCTCCCGAAGGAATTGTTCCTATTGGGTGCAAATGGATATACAAGAGGAAACTTGGGCCTGATGGTAAGGTATTGACCTACAAGGCACGACTGGTCGCGAAAGGTTACACTCAAAGGCAAGGTGTTGACTATGATGAGACTTTTTCACCAGTCGCAATGTTCAAGTCGATTAGAATCTTATTAGCCATAGCCGCATGGTACGACTATGAGATATAACAAATGGATGTGAAAACTGCGTTCCTTAATGGAAACATTAAGGAAGAGATCTATATGACGCATCCTGAGGGTTTCACATCTGTGGGAAGTGAGCATAAGGTATGCAAACTTCAGAGATCGATCTACGGTCTCAAACAAGCATCAAGGAGTTGGAACCTGAGATTCGATGAAACAATTAAGGAATTTGGTTTCATCAAGAATCCCGAGGAGCCATGTGTATATAAGAAGGTAGTTAAAAGCGCTGTGACATTCCTTGTACTTTATGTTGATGACATTCTACTCATTGGGAATGAGGTTGGAATGCTGCAGTCAACTAAAGTCTGGTTGTCTAGTAGATTCTCGATGAAGGACATGGGTGAAGCGTCCTATTCTTGGAATACAGATCTATCGGGATAGATCGAAACGGATGCTCGGACTCACCCAAGCCACCTACATCGATACCATACATAAGCGGTTCTCTATGGAAGAGTCCAAGAGAGGACACCTACCTATG
>KQ987764.1:10290-26006 GCA_001598015.1 Dorcoceras hygrometricum
AAAGAGTTTGATGTAAACAAAACTGTGAACATTCGTTTCAAGTAGAACTGTGAACATTCGGTTCAACTCGAACCGTGAGCATTCGGTTCATCTCCCTCGATTGTGGTCTCATCATAATCCGATCGATGATCAGATATCACCGATGTGCTCAGTTTACAAAATTGATCATTATGATGTAAAATCAAATTTTCGGACCACTAAATCTATATTTATAGATTGAGGGAAAGAGTTTGATGTAAACAAAACTGTGAACATTCGTTTCAAGTAGAACTGTGAACATTCGGTTCAACTCGAACCGTGAGCATTCGGTTCATCTCCCTCGATTGTGGTCTCATCATAATCCGATCGATGATCAGATATCACCGATGTGCTCAGTTTACAAAATTGATCATTATGATGTAAAATCAAATTTTCGGACCACTAAATCTATATATGACAAGTTTTACTCTCATTAGCTAAATATGAAAGTCCTACTCCCTTAGCTACTTTTGGGAAGTCATGCTCCCAACCTTCCTCCTATTATACTCAACAATTTGAGTACCATATCCTTGTCTGCACGGGAATTGGTAAACCAGTACACCGTGTGACCCTCAATGGTTTAGGGATACAACTAGCCGTGGGCTCACAACTCATTGTGAATCAGAAAACACATTTTTCTGATCTACCCATCGGACCATGGTAAAGCGCCTAGCAACATCGCCCCATGATCCCCTAGGTATCACTGATAGTGCCTGCAAGAACCAGTCGGTCATGGTTAGCGTATAGTACGGTCCTTTCAACTCATATATCCCGATCGAATCAATGACCATTGGTAAATCGAGAGTCGTTAGAGATTCGATAGCCATGCATACATCTTGGAGATCAGAATAGCGACATCACGAGTGATATCAGGTAAACTCATTTACACTGAAGCACAAGAGTACTCTGGCCAGATATTTGTCACACTATTATCTCCTCAGATAGCATAGGATATCCAGGCACTAGGGCGAGCGGTGAATCCTCGACAACAAGGCATCGACTCCCACATGCTTCGTGACCTCACCCAATCTCGACACCTGATGACCCTCACGGAGTCGGTAGACGAGTCAAAGTGAGGTGACTAATCATGTAGAGTCTCAATGATGTTTCGAGTAGTAAGGACTAATCCATACAACCAAGACCTCGGACTCTCCACTCAACAAATGGTAACCATTTGGAGAATCCGAACGAGGGTAGCTCGATAGTTCGCCAGGAAAACCATCCATCTGCATGCTCAGAACATCACAATGTTCCCTACCAATGAAACCTGGTACTTCACATCGCATATGCTAGTCTCAAACTCGGGCGGCCTTATCCTCATTTTGACGGCCCAATCGACTAGGAACAAGTTCAGAATACACAGTGACTATTAGATGTGTTTCATGATAGCCATCATATCCACTATCACATCCAACATACACTATGGTGCATTCTAGGTCTTTATCCAACACAATTGTTAACATTATAAAATAATGATGATAAAGAATGCCATGTATAAAATTCGAATTTCATAAACAAAGATTTTTTTACACAAAGATTCATGAAAAGCCCACATGCCACAAGTTGGCTAGTGGGGCACCTACTCTAACAGCTGGATTGCAGCTCAGCCTGTAACGCCCGGAAATCCTAATTACATGAATTGAATGCATGACTAGGAGGAAAACCTTATGATTATATGATTTTCATGTCATGTATGTGTTTATGTGATGATTTTATGCTTTACGTGTGCTTATCGCTTTACGGTACGGTTTGAGACCGGTAAGTGGGGACGAGTCCGGAGTCGACCAAATCAAAATATTTTAATGTTTTAGCACTTAGACATGTTTTAAAGCAAAATATTTTTATTTTATGACAATTTCCAAGAAAATAAGATTTTATGCACGGTTACCGAGGAGGACCCGTTTTTCGCCTATACGGGCCATTTTTATGACTTTTATGACACTTTTAAAATTGAGAGGCCTTATGTTACGAAAATTAAAGGCTTGGGGGCTGATATTTAAATGTTTTTAAGCCTTTTTAATTAGGGGATGGGCTAGTATAATGATGTGCTTATATTTTTTGATTATATGATTTGCATGTCATGTATGTGTTATGTGATGATTTTATGCTCTACGTGTGCTTTTCGCTTTACGGTACGGTTTGAGACCGGTAAGCGGGGACGAGTCCGGAGTCGACCAAATCGAAAATATTTTAATGTTTTAGCACTTAGACATATTTTAAAGCAAAATATTTTTATTTTATGCACAATTTCCAAGAAAATGAGATTTTATGCACGGTTACCGAGGAGGACCCGTTTTTCGCCTATACGGGCCATTTTTATGACTTTCATGACACTTTTAATATTGAGAGGCCTTATGTTACGAAAATTAAAGGCTTGGGGGCTGATATTTAAATGTTTTTAAGCCTTTTTAATTAGGGGATGGGCTAGTATAATGATGGGCTTATATTTTTTTTAAATAAAACAAGGTGGAAGGGCTTTTTAGCCCATTTTTTCACACACCCTCCACCTAAACTCGAAAATTTGCCCTAGCCCTCCTCTCATCAGCCAACTTCAGACTCCATACTCTCCTTGGTGGCTGAAAATTGCAAGTTTCTCCATTGGAACTCAAGGTGTGGTCGTCTCCATTGTCCTCCGCCCCGGTATCACGTATTTTTGCTTCTCTATCAACCAAGGCATGTTATATTCTTTCTTTTCTCATCATATAAATCATAATATATTGTTTTTACAAAGATTATGCATGAATTTTATGTGAATGTTTCAGATCTCAAGGTTTATGTTCATGATCATGCATGTACTCATATGTGCACCTCACGATTTTGATCCTTTTTGCATGGATTCGGTTCATGTGCTGCTTGAGGGGTCTTGGCGCATGGTTAAGTGGTTCATGGTGAGTGGCTGGTCGTGGTTCGAAGTGGTGGAATTGTGGTCGAACCAATGGCTTGATTTTCGCACACCGTGCAGTGTGTGTTTGTGCGTGTTTGTGCGTGTTTTGTGCGTCCGGTTGTTAACCTTCGTGCGTCCAGTAGGGGCCATGGCTGAGGCCAAGACCGGTCAGGTTAGAACCGCCTGGACCTTGGGGTGGTCCAGGCGGAGGGGCTCCGGTCAGTGGTGGCCGGAGCAGGGCGTACGAACTGTTTTTCGGCGGTGTGTCTGTCGCACACCGGCTGGTTCAAGTGGATCGAGGCGGTTCATCGAGTCTCGAGTCGAATATTTTAAGTCGGGTCCGAATTATTTTATTTTTGGGCCGAGTTATTTTATTTTTAAAGTCCGGGTCGTTTTTACCGGGTCAATTCAACCTTTAAGTTAAAATTAGTTTCAGGTCAAAATTATTTTCGGGTCAACGATTTTAAGTCAAAATCTATTTTAAGTTGCTGGAATTTTTAATTAGATTGAGTTTTTAGCCAAATTAGTGGATTTTGGGCCGATATTTATTTTAATGAAATTTTAAGCCTTTTTAACGATATTGGGCCGAGTCCTTCAATTGATTTTAAAAAGGGTTTGTTCTTAGTTGTTGGGCCAGGATGAGTTGGGCTTAGGATTGTGCTAAGTTTGAGTTGAGGCTTTGGGACTTAGAATTAGTGGGCCAGTCGCTTGAGCCCGTCCTTGACCGGGCCGAAGAAAAATAATGCATAGGCCCATGAATATACTTTTAATGTTATATGTATCATGTTATATATTTTAAGTATGTAACGTTTTAAGAAATTAGAATATATTGATGGGCCAAGGTTTTAAAGTTGCATGATTTTTATGAAACGCATGCATCATGAAAGTTTAAATTATGTTAAAGCATGTATGAAAATGTTTTTGGGAAATTGAAGTGTTGTGGGGCAAAGTAACGATGGGAGTTAGTCGGGTAGCCGGGCCCGAGGATCCCCTGTTAATGTATAACGATTATGAGCCTATGGATCCATGTGATCACGACATGGTGAAGTGGCAAGCATAGAGGTGTGACTATAGGGATCCCGAGGTAAGGTCGGGTGAACCACACCGCCACGTACGTTGGTTTATAGATTGATCAATCGAATTTAACGGCTCTCACTTCATGGATACGACTCGTATGTTCTTTTAAGTTATGTTATGTATTATGCTATGCCTTAACATATATGTTATGATGATTTAACGTTTTAAGATCTTTTAATGAACGCATGTCATGAAAATTATGTTCATACACTTATGTGCTTGTATGTGGTTTTATTATATGTACCTTGTTATTAGCGGATATAGCATGCTGGGCCTTTAGGCTCACTAGGTTTATATGGTGCAGGTGAGCATGATAATATTAATGAGATTACTCCGACCGGCGGTGAGGACGTCTGATGCTCCGATGTGGCTGCTACCCCGTGACCACTCAGTTACTTTATGTTATTTGTTTAAACAAGTTCAGTTTTCCGCAAACAATTTTTGAATACTCTGATTTTTATGCTAGCTTATGAGTCGTGGATTGAAGATTTTTTTTGGCAGTTGTTTTAACGATCGTTGAGATGTTATTTTAATGCTGAAGTTATGTTTTATTATTTATAGCTTTTATTTAACGTTATTCCACGTCTGCTTTCAAAAAAAAAAATTAGAGGTTTAGTACGTTTCACAGCCAGTGAAAGAAAGGTGTGCTTGCCGGTAGTTTGGATAAGATGTCTGAATGGACCAAGTGAACAAGCAAGCACACAATGGATCTTGACGAGAAAAATAGAGCCAAGCTGGTAAACCGGATCAGGGAAGAGAAAACCTGATCAAGGATCCCATAAGATGGAATCTTATGGGGAAGATGATGATGAAGGAGTTAGCAAGCACGAACAATGTCGATGATGGTGATGACGTGAAGGCGGAGACATGAAGAAAGACTCCTATAAGAAGCAACCAGCTTGGAAGGAAACCTGCTGAGAAACCAGCTCAGAGAAGTGACCGACTGAGTATGATGAACAAGGTGGCTCCAAGCAGCTCAAGAGTAGACAAGAAAAGAGTAGCTAGAGATAGAGACCAGCTCGGATAGCACAATAGCAGATGCCATCAAATCCACGAGCTGGTGATCCAATCTGGTTAAGGTCAAACTAGCTCAGCCAGTTCAAGAGCAGAAATCAGACAAAACAACAAGCAAAGCGATTTGAATACAAGACATTACGTAGACTACTTTTCAGTATTCAACGATTTGCTGTGATGTCTTCTCAAAGTACAATGCTTACGTGCTAAAAGCCAAATAGCCTGCAGAGATTTGAATACAAGACATTACGTAGACTACTTTTCAGTATTCAACGATTTGCTGTGATGTCTTCTCAAAGTACAATGCTTACGTGCTAAAAGCCAAATAGCCTGCAGAAGCATTAAATGCAAAGGACACAAAGTACATCCATGCCAGAACCTTTTCAGAAGAATTATCAACGGCTGGAAAGATGTGTCCAACGGGAAAATCTGCACAAAAGCTATTTATATGAAGAAGACGATGAGCAGATTTAAGGAGAGCAAGGCGCATACAACAGAAGAAGAGCGCAAAAGAAAAAGAGCGAAGTGTTGTGCTAACCGAAATGTAAAACAACAGAACGCACAACACAAGCTCTGGGAAGACATTGGTGAAACCAGCTCAGACTAGGAGCACTTCCCAGTGTGTGAGATTTAATATTTGAGAGTGAGCGTACACTGTATATTTCTCACACAGATTCACTCACATATGAGAGCCGTAGTCTTTGGACAGAGACGTTAAACAAGTCTAGTTGTCTTTCGCACTGAGACGTTAAAGTAGTGTGTGTTGTCTTTCGCACTGAGACATTAAAGAAGTGTGTGTTGTCTTTTGTACTGAGACGTTAAAGAAGTGTCGCCTTTCTCACCGAGGCAGTAAAGAAGTGAGTGAGTCACACAGCTTGCAGGCTTAGTGTATGGTGGTAGATGCTACGAGTTCTTGCGACTGCGGGTCGTAGGAGTGGGTTGCAGCGAGGGTCGTTGTAATCAAAGTCTTCAAGTGGATCCTTCCCGTTATGGAAGAAGGGGAGATGTAGGAGAGTTTGCTCCGAACTTCCATAAACAAATCAGCGTATTACTTTACTGCTTTCTGCATTCATACATACGCACTGCATATTTCTAATTGAGCATAAAACTGTTTAAATGAGCTTTCGAATTTAAGAGTGCAGTTTGAGTTATTTCCGTATGATTTAATTTTCATTACTCAATCTGTATCTCGGTGCACTTTAATTCAAGAACACTGAGCTATTGCAGTTCAATTTAAATAACCAGATCGCTTGAATTTTCATTGAGCTGGTTTCAACAACCAGCTAGAACCAGGCTCTTGCACCGCGCTGGTTTAGCGCTGAGCTGATCATATAAGATCGATCCGGTTTCAGCATCCAGCTGGAACCCGCTTAGTGACAGTAGTCTGATTTCAGCGTCCAGCTGAATCCAGCGTCTTTCACAAGATCTGGTTATTCCCTCTAAGCGTGGTTGTTAACCAAATAACTTCTACATGCTAACAGAGGGCAAATCGATCCCAACACATTCTCTCAATACGCAGTCAAACTACCTCGCCAGCCAGCATCACTTAAATATCAACACCTTCATTAATGAAATTCAGTGAACTTATAGACCAAATAAATAAATTGGGAAACAAATAATAAATAATAAATCCACATGCATAAAATATTTGTAAATAAAATAAAAATAAAATCATCAAAAATTTTCAATCAAAATCATTCAATAAAATGCTTCGAAATTCTCTTACCTTCAAAATAAATCATTAATGTAAAAAATCCTTCACAATTCCTCAATTTATTTTGATGAACCGTTCCTCAAATATTTCCTCTAATAATCAGTAATATTCACTTGACCAACCATACAAAGATCCAAGATTGGCAGGACATCCCGACCTGAAGGCTAATTCACACGCCTGTAATCAAACAATTTGGCGAGGCACTCCAACCCGTCCGTTGATATCCACACACCCATAATAATTTGGCAGACACCCCGATCGGTCGACTAGTATCCACACGCCCGTACTGTTATAAATTCTCCACAAATCATTAGTGTTGAGTTAAGCATGTATGGATGAGAAAAGTACTGGGATAGGTGATGTTGAGGCCCTGGAATTCAGATCAGGATGATCAATTTAGAGTGGATAAGATCGGGCGTGAGATGAACTATTTGCATAAGCTTTGAGCTGATCTGATGGCGTGTGCTGCTCGATATAACGCATGATGGTCTAAGTAGAGCGTGTGATCTGATGGAACAGTGCGGAACTGGGTCAAGCGTGCTGAACTGGATCGACCGTGCTGACCAGATTGAGTTGTTTTGTTCTGATCGAGATGTGTGATGATTGAGCTATGCTGATCTGGTGCGACTAAGCTGATTTGGTAGTACTGTGATGTTGGGTATCACATGTTGTTTATTAAGTGCTGGATCTAGTATCAGTTTTCCTAAGCTGGAGTCAGCTTAAAGGAGGATTTGATTTCCTAAGCTGGGAGTCAGCTCAGAGGAGGCTTTGACGTCACGAGCTAGAGTCAGCTTAGAGGTTCGTGCTGATATATGGTTACTATGGACCAGTTTGGGGGATTAGTGCTCGGGATACTTAGGTAATTTTCTCTGTTATAATTCAAGTGTTCGAACATTTTAACACAAGTTTTTGTCATTTTGAGAATCCATATATCATCGTATTCTTGAGAGCCTGAGCCTTCTCGAAACTTGTCACTGTTCACCCGACCTGATATTTTCCCAATTGCGGGAGATTTGCTGATCTGTTTTGAGCAAGGGTAGTACCATTGGAAACCTCTTTCCAAACATGAATTTTTCCAACCAATCTTGTGACCCGTAGTTGGCCGGAGTTGGAAGCACGATGGCAGCTAGGGCATGTTGTTCTTCGCTTGTACCGACCACTTGGCTCATCCGTTCTGGTCTTCATGAGCTATTGCTGTAGTTGTTTTGAGTTGTAGGATGTCCCAAGGTCTGTGATTAAGCCCCGATCTGCTAGTAGACCTGATTTCTCCACCATGTTCGTTGGATTATCAGTTCGTGTGGTCTAGTTAGGCAAGCGTGTGGTCTATCCTGCCAGTGAGCTTAGCATGCTTTCGTAGATTATGATTATGTGCTATGTGTTTGAATATTATGTTATTGCATGTGTTGCATTCGATACACGTTTGTGTATACACATGTAATGCTTCGAGCATGCGCATTTGTATTGGGCCTTGAGACTTATTTACCAGCTATTGCATTTGATACCTAAATTTGAGTTGTACTCTCGTGGAGTGGTGTTGTTTGGCACACTCATGATGGAGAGCACTAAGGACGCATCGGGTCACTCCTGTACCCTCAGATTTGTTGTGGCCTAGAGAGGTGGTGGCGAATGGTTGTTGTAACGCCCGAAAATACATAAATCCACGAGTTATCTAAATTTTTTAGAAAGGTCAGATTGCTATTTTAGCGTTTAGAATTTCCGATCTTGCCTAAGCTGATTTCTTTGATTTATTAAGCTTTGGCGGTTCGCGAATAGTTGCCGGAAGAATAAACCCAATCACGGTTCGAGTTTCTAAAAGGTTTTTTTAAAAAAAGAAAAAAATAATTTTCAAATAAATGATTTCGGTTGGTAGGTGTCCATACTGGTGTAGTACTTTAAAACCTATTACACAACATAATTATCATTGTCAAACCATATGAGGCGCTGAGATTTCTCTCAAATTGGAAGACAACCGAAGTTCTTTTATTTGAGTTCTCAAAACTTTTCGATCGTGCTTGAGAAAGATTCAAAGCTGAAGCTATTCTTTGCAACTGTTGTTCAACGCACGTAAACTCTGTTTCTTGTTGCATCTGTGAAAGCATATTATGTTCGATTTCTTGCGTTTAAATGTCTGAGTTTTTCCAAAGGTTTAATGCTTTTCAAATGATACTGTGATTCATACGCTTGTAGCGAATTCGGATTAAGTTTTAAGTTCTTTTATTTTTAACAGAAGAGCTTCTGTGACAGTTTGAGCTATTTCTCTTTCAATTTCTGGGATGTACGAAAGAAGTTTCAAGGTAAATATTTATGAATGTTTCCAGTTAAAATGTCGTGCTGGGTGGCTAAGGATGATGTGAGGACTAGAATTTGGTAATCATGATTTATTAGCTAGTCAGATTGGTTTAGAGTTAGCTAATTGAGTTTTTTATGATCGGGTTTTCAGATTTGAGGACTTGGTGATTTTTATAATTTCAGATTTGAGTGGAATCTGGATGTTCAGATGTGTCCTTGCGTGAATTGTCGCAAGCAGGGAGCGAAACGCTGTCGTTTGGGTGCTAGTCAGATATGGCGTTTCAAGAGAATGCTATGCCGTATTGCGTATTCAGACTTGACGCTAGTGAGAGGAATCTGTTTAGCGGTGTGATCAGAGGTCAACGTTGGTCAACGGTACTGTGTAGAACGGTGCGGTTTAATGATTTCAGATGTGATCAAGATCTGAGGAGCGTTAGAGGGGTCTGCTGTGAGAACGGGACTCCGATTCTACGTCATTTTGTTAAGTAAGAGCGACGTCGTTTTGGTATCAGAAACGCATGTTTTGTTGGAGAGGCATATCTGAGGTAGTGTAGTCGGATGCGAGTGATAGCTAATGCCAAATTTGAGGGACTTCTATTTTAGTGATGAGTTCTGGACTTGTAGGCGATTAACTCCTACTGTAGCTTGGATCTGGGGATTTAAATTAAGTGTCGATCAACACTTAGAATATTTTCGAACCTTATATTCCCTACCTTCATCCCCGATAACCCTCAATTGGTACTGTTTATCCGAACCCTATTTTCGTCGATTGCCATTGTTTTTAGCCGCCGTTGGGAGCAAGACTGGTAGCGCTGAGCTCGTCTTCTCTAGGGCTTTCGATTTATACCAGTTTGGAGACTGGAGTCGCCGGATTTTAGGAGCGTGAAGTTGTTGCAGTGTTCGTATGTCTTCGTGATTGGTGTCCAGTAGCTTGTCTGTTCTTTAACAGCTTTGGGTAAGTGATTCTTTTCCGATTTAAGCTTCTTTCGAGAGCTTTGTAGTGCTCTGTAGAGTTGAGGTAGCTGAGTGAGCTACGAGGCTTTAGAAATTAAGCTGTTTGAGTTCGGATTTATGTTGATAATTAGATATCTTAACAGATTTGAGCTGGTATTGGCTTCTTTTGTATTCGTCGTGAAACTTCTTGGACAGTAGACTTGTGCTGGTTGCTGCGTCCTTGTTTTTGTAAGATCTGTTGAGGTAGAAGCTGAATTGAGGTACGAATGAGATAGATTTTAGCAGCTTTGTTATCAGCTTTGGGATATTTCCTTCGTGTAATAGCTGATGTGCTTTGTACTGATTGTATTATGATTCTGTGCTCATATCTGTTTTATGTGCTTGTGATTTATATGCATTGATTTCAAGCATGAGATTGATGTGCATTCACGCATACATATTGAGCCTGATTTCTTTTGAGAGCTGAATTCCTTTGCACGTTGAGATAGGCCGGCTAAGTCATCGTGCCTGAAAGGTCCAACGCTGTTTTGATGTGGTGGCCGGCTGAGTCATCGTGCCTGAATACCACACTGCATTGTGATGGTCGGCCGATTCGTCGTACCTGAATATCACAAGATGACGGTGATTGATGAGATCTGTGCAGCTGATTCGTTGTGCTTTTGTCTACCGATGATTCTTGGTAGCCCTTTTCATGCACTGCACGATTGAGATATAGCATTGTCTGATATGATAGATGCTTTTATTGTGCTCTTCGTACTGAGGTTTGACCTCGTTTATTTTTTCCTGTTTTGGGCTTCCTTGGCATGTATTGGCTTTGGCAGGTTCTTCAGGTAACCAGGCTGGACAGAGTGGAGCTTCTCGTTTATTTTTTCCTGTTTTGGGCTTCCTTGGCATGTATTGGCTTTGGCAGGTTCTTCAGGTAACCAGGCTGGACAGAGTGGAGCTTCAACTAGTAGATCCCCTTTTTGATTTGAGTCCCAGTTGTATTGATCTATTATATTGAGCCAGGGGATGTCCTGCACCTTTATTTATTTGGGGATCTGTAGTTGATTGACTACTTGTTTTATTGTATGATGTATGAGTTTTGAGTCAAACTCTTATTTTGAGTATGACTGTATTTTGAATGATATTGGATCAGGCCCATATTCGAAAATTTTAGCCCATATTTTTATGATGCTTCCTCATAATTGTGCCCAATTGTTGTATTAGCGCATGTGGCCTGACATTTTTGGTATCAAAGCTTAAAATGGGATAAGCTCGTTTCTTTTAGTCACACTTGAGTCTAGGCACAGAGTTTGATTTTGACTGACTCTGTGATTGTGTGATTTGATTATTTGCTTCTCTGATTTATCTGCTTGTTTTCTTACCTCCGAGTTTTTATAGATGCCGCCGAGGAGAGGTAGGAGTAGGATTGCTAGGCAGGTAGATGGGGAGTCTAGAGCCCCGGGCAGTGATGAGGATGTTGAGCAGCAGGAGATACCTTTGCACCGACGTGCCAGGCAGACAGAGGTGGATGATGTGACTCGACAGATTGGAGAGATGGAGCTAGTGTTGGCTAGGTTCCAGAGGATGAATCCCCCGACGTTTACTGGTGTCGAGGATAGTATGTTGGCTGAAAGATGGCTTGAGCACATGGAAGAGTTGTTTGAAGCAGTGGAGCACTCGCAAGAGAGGAGGCTGCAGTTAACAGTGTTGCAGTTGAGAGAGCATGCGCAACGCTGGTGGAAGGGTACTTCTGGTGTCATGAGAGAGACTGGAGTTCTGATTTCTTGGGAGAGCTTCTGTGCAGCTTTTTGATAGGAGTATACCCTTGAGTTTTCTATAACAACCGTGAGCGGGAGTTCGACAATCTGAAGCAAGGGAACTTGAGAGTGGCCGAGTATGCCAGGAAGTTTTCTTCACTGTTGTCGTATGTTCTCCATGTTGCGAACCACGAGATGACGAAGAGGAACAAGTTTTTGAGAGGGTTGAGGCCCGAGTTGTTCCGGATGGTGTTAGCTGGTTCCCCTGCGACGTATGCTGAGGCTGTGGATATTGAGGAGAGTCTGATGGAGGTGCAGAATTAGGTTCAGTCGACAGCTGGACGTGGTTTTCAACCTGTATCGGAAGCGATGCCTTCTTTCCAATCTCCTCAAGTGCCGCAACAGTCGAATCGTCAGAGGTTCAAGCCTCGAGCGAAATAGTTTAAGAAGCGTTCTAACTCGAGTTCTTCGGGTTCAGTGAGTTCTGGTGGCAGTGGCTCCGGGGGAGTAGTGACTTGTGGACAATGTGGAGGTCGCCATATGACTTCGAAGTGTCTTGGAGTTCAGGGCCTTTGACATAACTGTGGGCAGCCTGGACATTTTGCTTGAGTGTGGTTCTGCTGGTGGATCTTCGCAGCAGAGGCAGCAACCTTTTGCTCAGTCCCATCGATCAGGTTTCCAACCCCGTGAACCGTCTAGGTTTGGTGGACCTTCGAGACCTCAGTTTCCGGGACCGCAGCAAGCTCAGGCGAACGCCTTGACAAGAGAGCAGGCGGAGGATAGACCAAAGGGAGTGATTGCAGGTACTTTCTTTATCTTTGACTTTCCTGCACGAGTTTTTTTTTTATACTGGAGCATCACACTCTTTTATTTCTGAGCTGTTTGTGTATGAGTGTGGGTTGAGTTCTTCCCCACTGTGTGATGTTGTCTCTGTATCTACCCCTGCTGACGTGAGTTTGTTGTCCCGTGAGGTAGTGTTGGATTGTCTTCTTAGGTTTGATGAGAATGCATTGGTGACTAATTTGATTGTCCTGGAGATTAGAGATTTTGATTGTATCTTGGGAATGGATGTGTTGTCCAGTTATAGAGCGACCGTGTATTGTTTTCATGGTGTAGTGAGATTTATGCCTGAATCTGGAGAGAAATGGTATTTCTATGGTGCTGATTCGCGACCTAAGATTCCTTTTCTGTCTGCCATGGAGATGTTTAGTTTGTTGTCACTAGAAAATTCAGGGTTTATCATCTATGCCTTGGATGTTTCCCAAGTATCTCGAGTAGAGTCGAGTGATGTTTCGATTGCTCGAGAGTTTCCCGACATGTTTCCGGATGAGATTCCTGGATTCCCTTTGATACGAGAGATTGACTTCAGCATAGAGTTGGTGCCAGGAACAGCCCCGTTTCTAGAGCTCCGTTGTTAGAGTAGATGCCCAACTAGCCAACTTGTGGCGTGTGGGTTTTATAGACTCTTGTACAAACAATCTTTATATATGATATTCGCATTCCTTTATATGGAATTCTTTACTTTCATTATGTGTGTAATGATTTACAATTGCGTTGAGTAAAGACCTAGAATGCACTAAAGCGTATGTTAGATGTGATAGTGGGTATGACGGCTATCATGAAACACATCTAATAGTCGCTGTGTATTCTGAACATGTTCCTAGTCGATTGGGCCGTCAAAATGAGGATAAGGCCGCCCGAGTTCGAGACTAGTATCTGCGATGCGAAGTACCATGTTTCATTGGTAGGGAGCATTGTGATGTTCTGAGCATGCAGATAGATAGTGACCTGGTGATCTATCGAACTACCCTCGTTCGGACTTTCCCAGTGGTTACCATTTGTCGAGTGGATAAGTCCGAGGTTTTGGTTGTACTGATTAGTCCTCACGACTCGAAACGTCATTGAGACTCTACATGATAGGCGTCTCACTTTGACCCGTTTGCCGACTCATTTGGGGTCACCAGGCGTCGGGATTGGGTGAGACCCCGATGCATGTAGGAGTCGATGCATCGTTGTCGAGGATTCACCGCTCGCAGACATGCGTGGATATCCTATGCTATCTGAGGGGATAATAGTGTATAAATCTCTGGCCAGATTACTAGAAGTCTTTTAGGTAAATGTGTTTACCTAGTTACACTCGCGATGTCACTATTCGATCTCAAAGATGTGTGCATAGCTATCGGATCTATAGCGACTCTCGATTTACCAATGGTCGTTGATCTGATCGGGATATATGGATTGAAAGGACCGTACTGTACGCTAACCACGACCGACTGGTTCTTGAAGGCACTATCAGTGATACCTAGGGGATCATGGGGCGATGTTGCTAGACGCTTTACCATGATCCGTTGGGCAAGTCCGGAATTGTGATTCCGGAGCCACAATGGTTGTGGGCCCACGGCTAGCTGTATCCCTAAACCATTGAGGGTCACACAAGTACTAGATTCGAGATTCCCGCACGGATACTCAGCTCAATGTGTTGAGCACGAGAAGAGGATTTCGGGAAGTGCGACTTCCTAAAAGTCAACAGGGGTCAAACCGGGGTTTCCCGCTGTTGAGGGGCAAAACGGTCTTTTTCCACTGGGGTTCTGAAAAATGGTTTTTCAGTTCATATTATTCAGTTTTGGAAACTGAGTCGATCGGTCCGATCTGATCGGCGATCGGAGTTACGATGAAGTCTCGGTGGTGGAAATGAACTGAATGTTCATTGTTGGACCCGGGCCCGTTGGGCCGGTCCAAGTCCAACACTCTATTTAATTGTGATTATTAGACTTAATGACTTCAACTCACAACTCAACTCTCATAACTCTAAACCCTAAGCACCAACGCCGCCTCCCTCTCTCGAATAAGCCGCCGCCGCCGCCGCCTCCCACGCGCCGCCGCCGCCGCCGCCGATCGTCGCCGGAAAATTGTTTCCGGCCAGTTCGACGAGGAGAATCCGTTCGTGCTGATCTCGTCAGCGCTTCTAGTGCAGCCTGACGAAGGAGTCTCGGATCAGGTCGTGGACCGGATTGGCGTAAACTACCGCAATCTACCGAGAAGAGCCGGATTCTTGTAATACCGGTTGGAGCCAGGCACAAGTGCCAGCAAGGTAATCCGCTTAAACGCCCTATGTATGACAATTATTGAATTGTTGTTTTCGTATTGATCGTCTCCCGGCCTTCATTATTTGTTCTTTCACTGCCTAGCCGGGGGGCGGATCCGGATCCCCAACAGGTATGACGGCTATCATGAAACACATCTAATAGTCACTGTGTATTCTGAACTGTTCCTAGTCGATTGGGCCGTCAAAATGAGGATAAGGCCGCCCGAGTTCGAGACTAGTATCTGCGATGCGAAGTACCATGTTTCATTGGTAGGGAATATTGTGATGTTCTGAGCATGCAGATAGATAGTGACCTGGTGATCTATCGAACTACCCTCCTTCGGACTTTCCAAGTGGTTACCATTTGTCGAGTGGATAAGTCCGAGGTCTTGGTTTTACTAATTAGTCCTCACGACTCGAAACGTCATTGAGACTCTACATGATAGGCGTCTCACTTTGACCCGTTTTTCGACTCACTTGGGGTCCTAAGGCGTCGGGATTGGGTGAGACCCCGATGCATGTAGGAGTCGATGCATCGTTGTCGAGGATTCACCGCTCGCAGACATGCGTGGATATCCTATGCTATCTGAGGGGATAATAGTGTATAAATCTCTGGCCAGAGTACTAGAAGTGTTTTAGGTAAATGTGTTTACCTAGTTACACTCGCGATGTCACTATTCGATCTCCAAGATGTAAGCATAGATATCGGATCTTTAGCGACTCTCGATTTACCAATGGTCGGCTCGCAGACATGCGTGGATATCCTATGCTATCTGAGGGGATAATAGTGTATAAATCTCTGGCCAGAGTACTAGAAGTGTTTTAGGTAAATGTGTTTACCTAGTTACACTCGTGATGTCACTATTCGATCTCCAAAATGTATGCATAGCTATCGGATCTATAGCGACTATCGATTTACCAATGGTCGTTGATCTGATC
>KQ987764.1:36132-50406 GCA_001598015.1 Dorcoceras hygrometricum
CCTAGTTTTTCGAGGAGTATTCGTTCGTGCTGATCTCGTCAGCGCTTCTAGTGCAGCCTGACGAAGGAGTCTCGGATCTGGTCGTGGACCGGATTGGCGATAATCTACCGCAATCTACCGAGAAGAGCCGGATTATTGTAATACCGGTTGGAGCCAGGCACAAGTGCCAGCAAGGTAACCCGCTTAAACGCCCTATGTATGACAATTATGAATTGTTGTTTTCGTATTGATCGTCTCCCGGCACCTGTTTTATGTTCTTCCGTTGCCTCGCCGGGGGGCGGATCCGGATCCCCAACATCCGTATCTATTGGCGCCAGCTGAGTTGAAGGAACTCAAAGAGCAGTTGCGTGATCTTTTAGCTAAAGGCTTCATTTGACCGAGTATGTCGCCGTGGGGAGCTACGATTCTTTTCGTGAAGAAGAAGGATGAATCTATGAGGATGTGTGTGGATTTTTGGCAGTTGAACAAAGCGACGATTAAGAACAAGTATCCGTTGCCGAGGATTGATGACTTGTTCGACCAGTTGCAGGGATCTGCTGTATACTCTAAGATTGATCTGTGGTCTGGTTATCATCAGTTGCGGATCAGAGACGCTGATGTGCCGAAGACGGATTTTAGGACGAGATATGGGCATTATGAGTTTTTGGTGATGCCTTTTGGATTGACGAATGCTCCTGATGTCTTCATGGATTTGATGAATCACGTCTTCAGTGAGTATATTGATCGTTTTGTGATTGTCTTCATAGATGACATCCTGGTGTATTCGAGGAACTTCAGAGAGCATAAAGAGCACTTGAGATTGGTTTTGCAGAAACTGAGAGACTCACAATTATATGCGAAGTTCAGCAAGTTTGAATTCTGGCTGGATAGAGTTGTCTTTTTGGGTCATGTCATTTCAACGCAAAGGATTTCCGTGGATCCGAGTAAGGTCGAAGCAGTTCTCAACTGGGAGCAACCTAGGAGTGTGACTGAGATCCGTAGTTTCTTAGGTTTGGCTGGCTATTAAGGCATTTTATTGAAAAGTTCTCTTGGATAGCTAGGCCGATGACTCAGTTGACCCAGAAGGATAGAAAGTTTGTTTGGACTGAAGAGTGTGAGTCGAGTTTCCTGTTGCTTAAGGAGAAGTTGACTACTGCTCCTGTGTTAGCTTTGCCTTCGGGTTCGGGAGGTTTTGTGGTTTTCTCTGATGCCTCTCTGAGTGGTTTGGGATGCATGTTGATGCAGAACGGGTATGTGATAGCTTATGCGTCTCGACGGTTGAAGCCCCATGAGACAAGATACCCCGTTCATGATTTAGAGTTGGCTGCGATAGTGTTTGCCTTGAAGATTTTGCGTCACTATTTGTATGGTGAACAATTTGTGGTGTACACCGACCACAAAGTTTTAAGTATATCTTCACGCAGTCAGATTTGAATATGAGGCAACGCCGCTGGATGGAGTTGCTGAAGGATTTTGAGTGTGAGATTCAGTATCAACCTGGGCGGATGAATTTAGTGGCCGATGTTTGAGTAGAAAGCCCAACCTGTGATGTTAACGTCGATGAGTATATCCAAAGTCCATGAGGATTTGAGGACTTCCGGACGACGTTTTCAGTCAGGTGATAATTGATTTGTGGTTTCTTATTTTCAGGTTGAGCCACAGATTGTAGCAGACATTAGAGCAGCGCAGAGGACTGATCCGTATGTAATTGAGTTGAAGATTAAGGCTCGGAATGGTCAGTATGAGGATTTTTATGTTGCTTCTGATGGATGTTTGAGATTTCGCGGTAGACTGGTGGTTCTGAATTTGATTGATTTGAAGGAAGCCATCTTTAATGAAGCTCATTGTAGTCGATACAGTGTGCATCCGGGCAAGAAGAAGATGTATCATGCCCTGAAGCCTCACTTTTGGTGGGAAAGCATGAGGAATGACATCTCCGGATTTGTAGCTCGATGTTTGAATTGCCAGCAGGTCAAGGCTGAGAGGATGAGACCCGGTGGATTGCTATAGAGTTTAGAAGTGCCTCAATGGAATTGGGTGCACATCGCCATGGACTTTGTGACTCATTTGCCTCGATCGAGTAGGGGATGTGATGCTGTTTGGGTTGTTGTTGATAGACTTTCGAAGTCAGCCCATTTCATTCCCTATGATGTGAGGTGTTCGATGAAGAAGATGTCACGACTGTACATTGACCATGTAGTGAGATTACATGGAGTGCCGGTTTCGATAGTGTCTGATAGAGATCCAAGGTTTACTTCCTGATTTTGTAAGAGCTTGCAGATAGCGATGGGTTCGAGATTGGCTATGAGTACAGCCTATCACCCACAGATAGATGGTCAATCTGAGAGGACCATTCAGATTTTAGAGGATATGCTACGAGCAGTTGTCTTGGATTTCAGTGGTGGCTAACAGTATTCCTTGTCCTTAGTTGAGTTTTCTTATAACAACAGCTACCAGGTGACTATTGGGATTGCCCCTTTTGAAGCGTTGTATGCTCGTAAGTGTAGATCGCCGATATGCTGGGAAGAGATTGGCGAAAAGCAGTTGTCTACTCCTGAGTTTGTGCAGCACATGAAGGATCATATTGAGTTGATTTGGAGTAGGATGAAAGCTGCTCAAGATCGACATGCTAGCTATGCTAACAAGAGATGCAGACCTTTGGAGTTTGAGGTTGGCGATCGAGTGTTTCTCAATGTTTCTCCTTTCAAGAGTGTGATGATGTTTCGATTGAAGGGTAAATTGGCTCCTAGATTCGTTGTCCCTTTGAGATTGTTGAGAGGATAGGACAGTTGGCTTATAGACTGAGGCTGCCTGATGAGTTAGCAGCGATGCATGATGTGTTTCATGTGTCAATGTTGAGGAAATATGAGCCAGATCCATCTCATGTTGAGGACTGAGGAAGTTGAGCTGGATTCTACCTTGAGCTATGTTGAATATCCAGTGCAGATTCTGGATAGGAAGGAGAAGCAGCGGAGGAATAAGCTTATTCCGTTGGTGATGGTCCAATGGAACAAGCATGGTTGTGAGGAAGCTACATGGGAAGTGGAAGAGAAGATGAGACAAGAGTGACCTCATCTGTTTGAGCTTTGACAGTGGAGTTGTGTTGGTAAGTTTTGGTGTTTTGTTGATTCCTGCCCTGTGTTTGCCTTTGATTTCGAGGACGAAATCTCTTATGGTTGTGAGAATGTGAGGAATAGAATTTTCTAAGCATGATTTATTAGCTATTTCAGATTTTGATTTAGAGTTAACTAATAGAGTTTTTGATGATCGGCTTTTCAGATTTGAGGACTTGGTGATTTTTTAGAATTTCAGATTTGAGTGGAATCTGGATGTTCATATGTGTCCTTGCGTGAATTGTCGCAAGCAGGGAGCGAAACACTGTCGTTTGGGTGCTAGTCAGATATGGCGTTGCAAGAGAATGCTATGCCGTATTGCGTATTCAGACTTGACGCTAGTGAGAGGAATCTGTTTAGCGGTGTGATCAGATGTCAACGTTGGTCAACGGTACTGTGTAGAACGGTGCGGTTTGATGATTTCAGATGTGATCAAGATCTGAGGAGCGTTAGAGGGGTCTGCTGTGAGAACGGACTCCGATGCTACGTCGTTTTGATAAGTAAGAGCGACGTCATTTTGATAAGTAAGAGCGACGTCGTTTTGGTATCAGAAACGCATGTTTTTTTGGAGAGGCAGATCTGAGGTAGAGTAGTCGGATGCGAGTGATAGCTAATGCCAGATTTGAGGGACTTCTGTTTTAGCGATGAGATCTCGACTTGTAGGCGATTGACTCCTACTGTAGCTTGGATCTGAGGATTTAAATTAAGTGTCGATCAACACTTAGAATATTTTCGAACCTTATATTCCCTACCTTCATCCCCGATAACCCTCAATTGGTACTGTTCATCCAAACCCTATTTCCGTCGATTGCCATTGTTTTTCGCCGCCGTTGGGAGCAAGACTGGTAGCGCTGAGCTCGTCTTCTCTAGGGATTTCGATTGATACCAGTTTGAAGACTGGAGTCACCGGATTTTAGGAGCACGAAGTTGTGCAGTGTTCGTATGTCTTTGCGATTGTGGACCAGTAGCTTTTCTGTTCTTTAACAGCTTTGGGTAAGTGATTCTTTACCGATTTAAGATTCTTTTGAAAGCTGAGTAGTTCTCTGTAGAGTTGAGGTAGCTGAGTGAGCTACGAGGCTTTAGAAATTAAGCTGTTTCAGTTCGGATTTTAGTTGATAATTAGATATCTTAATAGATTTGAGCTGGTAGTGGCTTCTGTTGTGTTCGTCGTGAAGCTTCTTGGACAGTAGACTTGTGCTGGTTGCTGCGTCCTTGTTTTTGTAAGATCTGTTGAGGTAGAAGCTGAATTGAGGTACGAATTGAGCTAGATTTTAGCAGCTTTATTATCAGCTTTGGGATATTTCCTTCGTGTACTAGCTGCTGTGATTTGTACTGGTTGTATTATGATTCTGTGCTCATATCTGTTTTATGTGCGTGTGATTTATATGCATTGATTCAAGCATGAGATTGCTGTGCATTCACGCATACATATTGAGCTTGATTTACTTTGAGAGCTGAATTCCTTTGCACGTTGAGATCGGCCGGCTGAGTCATCGTGCCTGAAAGTTCCAACACTATTTTGATGTGGTGGCCGGCTGAGTCGTCGTGCCTGAATACCACATTGCCTTATGGTCGGCTGAGTCGTCGTACCTGAAGATCACAAGATGATGGTGATTGATGAGATCTGTGCAGCTGAGTCGTTGTGCGTTTGTCTACCGATGATTCTTGGTAGCCCTTTTCATGCATTGCACGATTGAGATATAGCATTGTCTGATATGATAGATGCTTTATTGTGCTCTTCGTCCTGAGGTTTGATCTCGTTTATTTTTCCCTGTTTTGGGCTGCCTTGGTCTGTATTGGCTTTGGCAGGTTCTTCACGTAACCAGGCTAGACAGAGTGGAGTTTCAGCTGGTCGATCGTCGTACCTGAAGATCACAAGATGATGGTGATTGATGAGATCTGTGCAGCTGAGTCGTTGTGCGTTTGTCTACCGATGATTCTTGGTAGCCCTTTTCATGCATTGCACGATTGAGATATAGCATTGTCTGATATGATAGATGCTTTATTGTGCTCTTCGTCCTGAGGTTTGATCTCGTTTATTTTTCCCTGTTTTGGGCTGCCTTGGTCTGTATTGGCTTTGGCAGGTTCTTCACGTAACCAGGCTAGACAGAGTGGAGTTTCAGCTGGTCGATCCCCTTTTTGATTTGAGTCCCAGTTGTATTGATCTATTATATTGAGCCAGGGGATGTCCTGCGCCTTTATTTATTTGGGGATCTGTAGTTGATTGAGTAATTGTTTTATTGTATGATGTATGAGTTTTGAGTCAAACTCTTATTTTGAGTATGAATGTATTTTGAATGATATTGGATCAGGCCCATATTCGAAAATTTTTAGCCCATATTTTTATGATGTTTCCGCATAATTGTGCCCAATTGTTGTATTAGCGCACGTGGCCTGACAGATGAGGTTCTGAGCTGATAGGTAAAGCTTGTCTTGTTAGAACTCTGTTCTGATCTGATAAGCTTAACTAATCTATTCAAACTCCTCCAAGCTGCTAACAGTACTCTATTGTTATTCCAATCTGGTTGATTCGTTCGATGATTTTAGCTCATAATTTGATCTCCAAATTTTTCCAGTTTACACTTGTGATCTGATATTACCCTGAGCTTATCTAAACCTACGATCTGACTTCATTATCCTAAACTGAGTTTACTATTTATTTTAAAGCGATTTGTTCTAAGCCCGTAATCTGTTTCTACTCTTCTGAGCCGTTCTAGACGCGTGATCAGTTTTCCCCTCTAGTCTGCTATAAGCTCGCGATCTGATCCGATTGCTCTAAGCCGAGTTAACTTTGTGTAACGCCCAGGAAATCCTAATTACGTAGAAACGAGTGCATGACTAGGGGAAAAATGATTTTGGAAAATTAAACGCTATTTTATGTGATTTTTTGTGATTTTAATGTTGCATGATATGCATGTATGTTTTTAGCCTGTTTGAGTTTCGGGCGCGTGGACGAGACTAGGGACAACCGAGATGAAAATTATTTGAGATTTTTAGGCCCTTAGGATTTTAAGAGCAAACTTATTATTTTTAAGCAGCAATTTCCGAAAAATTGGGGTTTTTATGATTTATTTTAGGGGAACGCGTTTTTCGCCTATACGGGCTATTTTAATGAGTTTTTCTATGTTTTGAAAATATGGGAAATTATTATTACGAAAATTTAAGTTGGAGGCTTGCTTTTAGAGTTTTAAAACACATTTTAATTAGGAGGAGGGTTAGTATGAGAAAAAACTCTTAATTTTCTTAATTAAACCATTTGGTAGGGGTCTTTTTGGCACAATTCATTCTCCCCTTCATCCCAAGTTTGAAAACCCTACTCCTATCCACTCTCCTAGCTGCCTCAAGCCACTCCCCTCTCCCTCAAGTTCGAAATTTTGCAAGCTTTTGGTGATCCAAGGCAGTCTTGTCCCAATCTCGCGTCATACACGTCGGTAACTCGCAGATCTTCTTTTTCTCCAACAAATGCATGTTATATCTATCCCTTTCCAACCATTTACACCATATTATACTGTTTTTAATGAATACTTGTATGAATTGTATGTGATTTGTTTAGATCTATGCATAATGTTTGAGATCCATGCATGTTTCATAGTTTTCAACACATGTTTGATTCGTTTCTTGTGAAGCTTCGGTCATGGGTGGTTCATGGGGCTAGTGTTCGGTCCAATGGTGGTCCAGATAGTTATTCCATCGAGTTAGGATCATGTAGGTCCAAACGAGAAGTGATTTGTTCAAATAATGAATTAGTTATGAATTTTATAATCAGCATGTGTTCTGGCTTGTGGCCTGTGCACGACAGTAGAGTTGTTGGGGTCGGGTATGTCGCTCTATGTGGTCTGTGTGGTCAAGGTTGATTGAAGGAGATATCTCATTGAGTTATGATAATGTAGGTTCAAAAAGGGAGTGATTTGGTCGAGGAACGAATTAGTTATGAATTTTATGGCTAGCACGTGTCCTGATTGTAGTCTGCACGCGAGCAGTGTCCTTACGAGCGTCGGTTTGGTCACGTCTTGAATTGTTTTTGAGTATCATTTATTCCAATGACTAGTACATTGAGTTAGGGTTATTGGCGAAATAAGGAGTGATTTGGTTAATAAATGGATTTTTAATTATTTTTACCGTTTTGTCGCTCGAAGTGAGTCTCGTCGGGTCATTTTTGTGAAAATTACGATATCGAGTCTTAGGGGTTGCCAAAGTGTGTGGATGACTTTATTTGATGTTTTAAGTATATTTTAAGATGTTTTCCAGCATTTTTAGAATTTATTTGATTTATGGGATTTTTGTCAAATTTCAATGTTTGATCTTAAAGTGAAGGAGTGAATATTTTAGTAACATTTTAAAATTCAATTTTAAAGTTATGCCCCAAGTCATGTTTAGGGTTAAGTTTCATTTTAACTTAAGTCTAGGTTCTATTGGGCTTAGAAGTAGTGGTCCAGACTCCTAAACCAGTCCTTGACCGGAATAAAATGTAGAAGCCCGTGAATATATATTTAATTATATATGTAGTATCTTATATATGTTAATGTTTTAAAGGAAAGAATAAAAAAAAAAATTGATGGGATAAGCTTTTAAATTGCAAGTTTTTGTGAAATGCACGCATCATGAGATTTTATGAAACTTCAAAGGCATGTTTTAAAGGAAAACTCGAGGGATTGAAGTGATTTGTGAAAAGTTTAATGATGGGAGCTAGTCGGGATATCGGGCTCGAGGATCAGCTGTTTTAATGTCTTATGAGCCTATGGATCCATGTGATCATGACATGATGAAGTGACATAGAGGTGTGTGGGATCCCGAGGTAAGGTCGGTTGAACCGTACCGCCATGTACGTTGGTTCTTTCAATTGATCAATCATACGCCCGCTCGCACTTCACTGATACGACTCATACATTTTTATGTTACATTACGTCATGCCTATTATGTATGCTATATGATTATGCTATGTTACGACTAAGTTACGAACAATGTTTTACGACCATCCATGCATGCATGTTTTAATGTTACTTTATTATACGTATGTGCTTGCATGTGGTTTTATTATACGTACTTTGCTTTTTTAAAAGATAGAGTATGCTGGGCCTTTAGGATCACTAGATTTAAATGGTGCAGGTGATACTGCTGATGAGTTTATCCCTACTGGCGGTGAGGACATCTGAGAACCTGTTGCAGCTGTATCCCGTGGCCACTCTGACATTTTTCTATGTCATGATACATTTTCAGATGTCTTATTTAGCATGTTCAGTTTCCGAGATTTTTACGTACTTGATTTTTAAACAGTATTGATGATTTGATGTTATAAGATATCCATTGATTTATGTTTAAAGTATGATGAGAAATGTTTTAAAGGGAACGAGCCATAATTTTTAGTTTATTATTCCGCAATTAAGTTTTTTTTTTTAAAAATAAATTTCCTAGAGTATGGTTCGTCTCAGTTGGTATCAGAATGGTGGTTCTGATGAGGTACTAGCCTGCTGCATGGAGCTCGGAAGTCACACTACCAGTCTGTGAGTTTTATAGCTTTATGATTCATGTTTATTTTTGCATGCCACATGTTTTATTTTTGCAAGAGTTTTACCTTAGGAGTTTAAGAGTTAGACGCCTAGTCATGCACTTAGATTTACGTGAAAGGTTTTGGGTGCCAGTATGCCTCCCAGACGAGCTAGAGATCAGCAGTATGACGACGCACCTCCTCCTCCCCCACCTCCGTAGTTGACGCCATATGAGAGGGCTAGCGCGGACATGCTAGCCGGGATCACCAGGATGCTTGAGAGGCAGTCAGAGCGTTGTGGGAATTCTCGTGAGGAGGATGTGCCTGAGCGGTTCCGCAAGCAGGGACCCAAGGAATTTGCTAGGTTGAATCTAAGTAGAACTGTTAGACCTTCTAGGACTTGCCTCGAGAACTTAGACGGGTAGGACTAGCGAACCTAGTAATGTTTTAGGAACCATACTGTTTTGGAAACCTAGATTAATTGTAAACGCGTGCCTATGTAACGTTTCAATTTCAGGCGAGATCCGTGTTCTAGGTGTCATGACCCTTGCCTTGCTAGATTCAGGGGTGACTCACTCGTTTATTTCGAGTGCATTCACACAGAGGATGGGTATTATTCCGGAGAGCTTGGGAGTAGCTCTCGTCGTGACGGTTCCGTCAGGACAGGAGTTGATGACAACCAGCGTCGTGCAGGGATTGACGATGATGTTTCAGAATCATGCGGTCAGAGCAGACTTGGTCGTTTTGCCGATTTCAGGATTCGACCTCATCCTATGTATGGATTGGTTGACGGAGTTTGGAGCGGTGATCGATTTCAACGGAGGTCAGTGACTATCAGGCCTCTTGTGAGTATTGAGAATTCAAAATAGTGATTAATCGGATTGGTATAGGATTAGACATGAGATTTCGTAATTTCGAATTTTTAGATTTCAGACTTTACATTTTGGTGAAGTCTGGTTGATGATTTTCGGATTTCTCCTTGAGATGTTGTGCTTCGAGTTGTAAGCTTCTTTCGAGTGAAATCTGTTTGAGAAATGGAGTTGAATTGGTGAAGTTGTGAATGAGATCTGATTCCCTAGCGTTTAGAAGTGAAGGTCGTCGTTTTGGGCGAGATCTGAGTCCCTGGGCGTTTGCGTGAGTGGTCATGAAATTTTAGTGAAACGCTGTCGTTCTGGTGGAGTGAGAGATCTGCCAGGGAGAGAGAGATCTGATAGTTGAGTTTGGCGCGAGAAGCGCTACGTCGTCGTTTCGTAGTTCAGATCTCAACGATTAGTCAACGCTATTGGAGAGTAGCGAGATCTGTTAGCGCAGATGTCAACGTTGGTCAACATGTGTTAGTGATGCTGCGTCGTTTTGATAAGTTGGTGCGTCGTCGTTTTGACTAATTAGCGCTTAGCGTGATCGAACTTGTGCGAGCGCTGAGAGATCTGATGTATGTTAACGTTGGAGCATTTCAGATGTCGCGCGTTCAGATGTCGTTTGGTTTAGCGCGCGAGTGTTAACGTTAGCACTATGAAATCTGAGGGGTTTTAAGCACTGTTCGCTGGAATCTGATGGATATGAGCGCTGATTTGAGAAATCTGTTTGGAGCTAGGATTTGATGCGAGGAATCTTTTCAGTACCAGAAGATGATTTGATGCGAGGAATCTTTCAGTACCAGAAGATGATTTTGGTGAAGGAATCTGTTTAAGTCGGTGGCTGGTGAATTTATACGCTAAGTAGAGATGAATACTTAGTCATCTTTCACCCGAAATTTCCTAACTTCTCACTTTGAAACCCTCGTCCGGTACTGTTCATCCGTAGCCTATTTCCGTCCTTTGCCGTCGATTCTCGCCGTTGTTTTGAGCGTGGCTGGTAGCGCTGAACTCCCCTCGTTTAGCTCTTTCGATTACTACCCATTTGAGGCTGTTGAACGACTTGAGGAAGAGAGCGTGAAGCTGCTGGTGTACGAAGAATTCTGGAGAAATCTGACCGCCCATCCTTAACTCTTTTCGAGCCTTTTGGTGAGTAGATCTTGCGGTTTAAGCTTTGGTAGAACTTGTATAGCTTAGGTTGTGAATCCAGAATTTCGACCGTAGGCTATAATGCTTTGAGGTTCAGATTTGTGGTTGATTTGAGCTAAGATATTAGCTACTTTGTACAGATTTCAGCTTCCAGGACCTTCTGTCGTGAATTGCCGAAGCCAGGAGGGATCTGTTTCGATTAGGTTGTGAGTTTCCGTGCCCTGTTCGAATCAGTGAGGTAGAATTAAGCTGTTGAGGTACGAATTGAGCGGATTTAACAGCTTTGAGCGTGGTCATGGCTGTAATTGATGTTATGAAATCTGCTGATTTGATGATATGAAATTACGTGAATCAGTTTGTTGAATGGATTGAGTTTTATATTCTGCATTCACGTGTTGATATTGTATGCATTGTGAATTGATTATTGATTGGCATACATGCATACATATTGAGCCTGTCAGATTGATTGATGACCTGATTGATAGCCACGCTGTGATTGGCCGATAGATGTATCGTGCCTGAAAAGTCCAACGCTATCATCGGAGTGGTGACTACCGGATTGGAGTGTCTACCACCGAGCTGTGATGGGCTGACGAGCTCTGAAGATCACGGACCGATGATTTTCCCGGTTGATACACCGTGCGGGTATAGAGGCTGATTATGATGATTTGCCAGTTGATACACTGGTCTAGCTATCCGATCCTTGATAGCCCTCATGAATTTCATAGAATTGATTATAGCATGTTGCATGATTATCTGTTTTGATAGCTCTTCGTACTGAGGCTTGACCTCGTATTTCTTTTCCTGCTTTTGTGTTGTTGGGTCTGCGTTGCCCATTTGCAGGATCTTCAGGTAACCAAGCTGGATCGAGTGGAGTGCCAGCTGGTCGATCCCCGTTCCCTTGAGTCCCAGTCTATTTTATTATGTATTGAACCGGGGAATGCCCCGTGTTTCTATGTATTGGGGGATCTGTTATATTTTGAGTATTGATTGTTACCTGTATTGTATGAGTTTGAGTTAACTCATATTTTGAGTATTGACATTTTGAATGATGATTTTGAGCTCAGGCCCTTATTATTTCGAAAAAATTTTAAGCCCTGTTTTTACGCTTCCGTGATTATGTGCTTAATTGTTCTCTAATCTTGTGTGATTAGCACGGGGCCTGACATTTTTGGTATCAAAGCTTAAACTGGGATAAGCTCGATTTTTTTTGATCACACTCGAATCTAGGCACAGAGTTTTGATTTGATTTTTGATTGACTCTGTGACTTATGTGATCTTTTATCTGTCTATGTTATATATCTGCTGTGAGATCTTACCTCTAGATTTTTTTAGATGCCGCCGAGGAGAGGAAGAGGTAGGACGTGTTAGAGTAGATGCCCAACTAGCCAACTTGTGGCGTGTGGGTTCATAGACTCTTGTATGAAACGATCTTTATATATGATATTCGCATTTATTTATGGCATTCTTTACTTTCATTGTGTTGTATGATGATTAACAATTGCGTTGAGTAAAGACCTAGAATGCACTATAGTGTATGTTAGATGTGATAGTGGGTATGACGGCTATCATGAAACACATCTAATAGTCACTGTGTATTCTGAATTAGTTCCTAGTAGATTGGGCCGTCAAAATGAGGATAAGGCCGCCCGATCTCGAGACTAGTATATGCGATGCGAAGTACCATATTTCATTGGTAGGGAACATTGTTATGTTCTGAGCATGCAGATAGATAGTGACCTGGTGATCTATCGAACTACCCTCGTTCGGACTTTCCAAGTGGTTACCATTTGTCGAGTGGATAAGTCCGAGGTCTTGGTTGTACTGATTAGTCCTCACGACTCGAAACGTCATTGAGACTCTACATGATAGGCGTCTCACTTTGACCCGTTTGCCGACTCACATGGGGTCGTTAGGCGGCGGGATTGGGTGAGACCCCGATGCATGTAGGAGTCGATGCATCGTTGTCGAGGATTCACCGCTCGCAGACATGCGTGGATATCCTATGTTATCTGAGGAGACGATAGTGTATAAATCTCTGGCCAGAGTACTAGAAGTGTTTTTGGTAAATGGGTTTACCTAGTTACACTCGCGATGTCACTATTCGATCTCCAAGATGTATGCATAGCTATCGGATCTATAGCGACTCTCGATTTACCAATGGTCGTTGATCTGATCGGGATATATGGATTGAAAGGACCATACTGTACGCTAACCACGACCAACTGGTTCTTGCAGGCACTATAAGTGATACCTAGGGGATCATGGGGCGATGTTGCTAGACGCTCTTACCATGATCCGATGGGCAAGTCCGGAATTGTGATTCCGGAGCCACAATGGTTGTGGGCCCACGGCTAGCTGTATCCCTGAACCATTGCGGGTCACACAAGTACTGGATTCGAGATTCCCGCAAGGATACAGAGCTCAATGTGTTGAGCATAAGAGGAGGATTTTGGAAGTACGACTTTCTAAAAGTCAACAGGGGTCAAATCGTGATTTCCCGCTGTTGAGGGGCAAAACGGTCATTTTGCAATTTAGGGTTAGATGATCTGAAAAATTGTTTTTCATATCATAACATTCAGTTTTGGAAACTGAGTCGATCGGTCCGATCTGATCGGCGATCGGAATTACGATGAAGTCGCAGCGAGGGATATCGTCATTTGGACCCGGGCCCGTTAGGCCGGTCCAAGTCCATTGCTAGTCTATTTAATTAGACTTAAGGCTTAATTGGTCATAACTTAAGAAGTAATTCAGATTACAACAAACCCTAACCCTAAAGCTCTCGGCCGCCTCTCCCTCTCCTCCCACGCCGCCGCCGCCGCCGCTGCCCGCTGTCGGCCGCCGCCCGCCGTTGATTGATCGGACTTGCTTCGATCAGTTCTTCGAGGAGAATTTGTCCGCGCTGATCTCGTCAGGCCTTCTAGTGCAGGCTGATGAAGGAGTCTCCCTTCCGGTCGTGGACCTGATTGACGAATCTACCGCTGCCTACCGAGAAGAACCAGTCTCCTTGCGATTCTGGTTGGAGCCAGGCGCCTGTCGCCAGCAAGGTAACTGACTAAACGCCCTATGAATGGTTCATAGTTTGCAGTAGTTTTTAATTGTATTGAACGTTTCCCGGCCTAATTTTATTCTTCCGCTGCCTCGCCGGGAGACGGGATCCGGATCCGCCACAGTACCCCAACAGTGGTATCAGAGCCAGGTTCGGATCCTTCAATACAATTGTTGCCATATTGTATCGAATCTCAAATTTTTCAGATCAAATCAAAAAAAAAATTTTTTTGAAAGAAGCCGACGGCCGCCGCCGCGGGCGGCTGACCATCATCCGCGCGCGACTGTGAGCGCGCGGCCGCGCGCTGGATGCGCAATGGCCGGCCTAAGTTGCTGCTGTTTTGCGCAAGTGTTGCGCGGTGTTGCGCCGACCAGTTGCTGCTCCTTCTCGCATGGAGGCCGACTGGATGTCACGGTTTTTGCGCATGGTTGCGCAACCAACGTCCGGCAGTGACAAGCGGCCAAGCGCAAGTTGTTGCGCGATCAATGGCCGATGCCCGCGCATTGGATGCGCAACCCACTGGCCACTTGCTGGCCGGCCGAAGGCCACTGGACGCGCGCGGCTGTGCCGCACATGTTGCGACGTGCGCGGCGCAGCATGGCCGCGCCATGCATGGTGGCGGCGGGCGGCGGGCGGGGGGGGGGC